>JAWPHD010020828.1:0-30348 GCA_037043455.1 Cyrtodaria siliqua | reverse complement strand
ATGTAGTCATTAGTATTTTAGCAGTGAAAGAAGTAGAGTCAATACTAATAGTTCTCCTACTCTTTTGAACTCTTCTTTTGTGATTGAAGTACACTATTTAATTGCATTTGTTAACACAGTCAAGTGAAACATCACGCGCACTAATACTTATGTTTTCATTTTCTTTAGTACTTATCGTTTGAACTCTCTAGAATAACATGTTCCCACGCTCTAGTAAAGCGCACTTTTGTAAAGCTTTCCTATGCTGTAAAGCGTCCCCATGCTTTAACAGAACGTTACAATGCTTTAGTAAACCGTATCCACGTTGTAGTAAAACATTCAAAAGCTCCCACGTCTGTTCTCTCAGTAAAGCGTTTGAACGCTCTCGTATAAAATGTTCCCACGCTCTAGTAGAGCATTCCCATGCTTAAAGCTACACAGTATCTATTTTAATTGGTAATAACTCATGAATATGAATGAGTGACGTGTGAAGTAGTTTCAAATCGACGAACAACCCAAAAGTCGGTATATAAGCAGAATCGATGCGTAAAATTTCACATTTTTATTTAGCTCCCGTACAGGTAAAGCCTCCTTTACCATGTAACATCGATAAATATACGGCTTCAGAATATGTGATAAAAGAAATAGTTTCCCGGAACGGGATTTGAACCACAGCCTTGCACTTGAAAGTTTTGAAGGCTGTACGCTGAACCACTAGACCACGGCTATTTACTGGTATGTTGTAGCATTTTTAACACTAAATATGCATTACGTAATATCAAGCGCGCACACACAAACTCATCAAGCGCTAAATAACAAGTCGAGATCTGGTTGTTTTGAGGCGAAGTGTTAGTTTCATATTGATAACATACAGTATTATTGATCGATCTTGAGTTTCGTTCAAATATGTTAAGTTATTTTGCCTCATAATAAATGGTAGTTAGTATACTATTTTCTCCAGTAGCGTTATAGTTCAGTGGATAGAGCGCCGAACATGAATTCAGAATTAAATCGTGAAACTTTTATTACTTTTTTCCTGTAGCTAACTCAAATTAACCCCATTTGCAATACTCCCAATGTGGTTGCCGGGGTAGAATACAACCACTGCAAATCCCGCTAGAGGCAGAGGGGTAGGCCCCCCACCACGCTTCATGTTCATTTTGTCATTTTTGTCTCGCCTTTCGAAGAAAAAAAAGAGACATATGTATTGCTTTTCCGGCGGCGGCGGAGAAGGCGTCAACATTCAAGTTTTGTGTTTAGGTCATTTTCTCACAAACTGTATCACTGTAGGGATCCGTACACCGGATCTTGGTCAAGACCCCGTTCACTAGTACGGAGTTTTGGTCAGCCATGTTGTAGAAAACGTGCGGATAACAACAGCAAAGGTAGGTTAACCACGTCTTTCTCCTATTTGTGTTCATATATATGAATTATCAGTATTGCTATATGTTGCGGAAACATTTCCCCGTTCAAATATTACCGTACATTGTTGACATATTACTTTAAATGCTACAATTCGGATCAAAGAAAAACAATTGCCGGTGCTGAAATTCGCCCAAAGTACCCTTCAGTAATAAATATCTCATTAATTTTCAAGTTAATGAAAATTTTGAATTGACAGATTTATTTGTTTTTCCAATATACGTGCATGTTCAAAATTTCAGCATCATTCATCCGAAATTGGCCGAGATATGAATCGAAACAAAACGTGCCCAGCGTAACTAATTCATATAAAAAGTCGCTGATTTGTGTACGGAGTCTTGTCCATGTACTGTACGGGGTTTTGCAATGCAAAGATTGTTTTCGCTGCTCTGCACTGATGTTATTTACTTATATTTGTAGTAATTCGTAGACATTATTTAGGTCCTATATGTCTTATAACATTTTGTATTGTTAAGACGAAAAAATGCTGAAAACTAAAACTTAAAAGGGGTAATTCTTGAGAAAGACTCCGTTCTTATTCCAAATAACTACATGTACTACGAACTAAGTGCAGACGTTTATTCTTGTCTGTTAGAATTGATACAGTTGTCCAATTTTAGCTCATTGTGACCACAGTTAACGTCATATATTATTTGTTTGTCATTTACAACAATCCATTACATTGGTCAATGTTTATTCAACTTAGAAATGAGGTAATTGCTTTAATCCGCGAATCTATGGAATCATACAAGTCGAAACTTACATCCCAGTTAAATCAATCCCCCCGGGTAAATGGTGGCGTATAGCAAAATCGATCTCTAAAATGAACAAAGTAACTCAACCAAACTTTCCAATAAAAAATAACGGTCGTATTTTAATACATCCAGTAGGCAAAGCAAACGTATTGAATTCTTCCTTTTCTGCAACATCTCATATTGAACATGAACCGGAATTACCTACTTTTCATAATCGCACTGACAATAAAATGAATGACTTTATTATAAATGAAACGGAAGTAATTGATCAATTGAAAATCTTGAAATTATCGAAACCTCCAGGCCCAGATATGATTAGCCCAAAGGTGTTAAAATTAGTTTTAAATAGCATCGCTGCTCCATTGACGCGACTTTTTAATCTGTCATTGTCCACTAGAAAAGTACCATACCAATGGAAACGGGCGAATGTAACTCCTATTTTTAAGGGCAAGGGAGAACCTGACATGCCGGGCAATTATAGGCCTATATCCATTACCAGTATTATTTGCAAATTGATGGAAAAAATCGTATTTAAACACTTGTTCAACTATATCAAAACGAATAACCTTCTGTGCAAATACCAGGCAGGCTTTCAACCTAGAGACTCTACAGTAAATCAGCTCATAGAAATATATAATAACATAATAAGCAACCTTGACGCGGGGAAAGATGTACGATTTATATTTTGCGATATTGCTAAAGCATTTGACAAAGTATGGCATGCTGGGTTGCTTTTTAAATTTGCTAAATATGGTATCAGTGATTCATTATGTAACTGGATACGTAGCTATCTCTCTGATAGGCAGCAAAAAATAGTCCTAGATGGATTCTCTTCAAGCTTCAGTACTATAGATGCAGGTGTTCCGCAAGGCTCTGTTTTAGGTCCGTTTCTATTTCTGCTTTATATAAATGACATCACAGATGACTTATTGAATGATGTACGGTTATTTGCTGATGACACTTCTCTTTTTGTTGTAGTTGATAAAACCCAGTAGAATGTGCCAACTCTCTTACAAATGATCTTTGCAAAATATCTGAATGGTCAAAAAAATGGGCTGTTACATTTAATCCTCAAAAAACCAAAATCCCTGTTTGCACTAGAAGAAACTATAACCATCCACCAGTCTACTTTGATAATGATATAGTACAAGAAGTAGCGTCACATTGCCACCTTGGATTAACAATTCAGTCCAATGCAGCTTGGTCGCATCATATAGAAAATATATACGAAAAAGCATGTGCACGATTTAACATTCTAAGAATGCTTAAATACAAACTTGACAGACATTCTCTATTGAAAATATATATCGCCTTTATAAGACTTATACTTGAATATGGAGATTCAGTATGGGATAACTGTACACAGGGAGAATCTGATCTATTAGAGAGCGTCCAAGTTGAAGCAGCACGAATAATAACAGGCCTCAGATGCAATTCCTCTAGATCATACTTATATACTGAATTGAACTTAGAAACATTAACAAAAAGAAGAAAAGATCATAAACTTGTAACTATTTACAAAATAATTTATGGCATACGCCCAGATTACATGTATAACTTAATCCAGTCATACTTACCTGTAAACAATAATTATAACCTTCGAACTTCAGGATTAAACTTACGTCTCCCTCTTTGTCGTACAACATCATATTATAACAGCTTTCTGCCGAGTACAATTAAATTGTGGAATGCTTTACATTTAGACGCTAAAAATGCACCATCTGTTGAACAATTTAAGCATAAACTTAAGGCTATTGAACATAGGACTGACAGTCCATATCACTATAATATAGGAAATAGGAATGATAACATCATCCATTGTCAATTAAGAAATAACTCAAGTAATCTAAATACGCATTTATTTGACCACTTCTTGACAGATTCAGCAGTATGTCCGAAATGTGGCAATCCATGTGAGGACAATACTCATTTATTTTTCAACTGTCCACTGTATAACTAATTCAGAAATGACTTACTTGATACCCTAGCCAATCTTGTTGATGTCACGCATATCAACATTGACTTGATACTGAATGGCAGTTCCAATCTAGACGATACTACGAACTCAGAAATTGTAACCGTCCACAAATACATAAAGTGTACCAGGAGATTTTCGTAGAATTATAGATGTATGTACATGTACATATGTATATGGGTATATAGGTATGTACATGAATGTGTACATGTATGTATATACTATTGTATTTTCAGATATGTTTTGTCACAATGCTAGATTATTTTTTTTATATATTATCATCTTTCTTCCTTTTTTATTGTAATTTTTATTTTTTTGTTTGTCTGTTTTCTCAGTTATCTTAAATTCCAGAATTAACTATTGGTTACAGAAACTCATACTAAAACCATTATATTTTGTAATAATCGGTACATTTTTATATATATTTCGTAATGGTTTCCAGTAAGATTTTCTTTCTGTTTATTCTTTTTTTTTTCTCACTTAAATTCTTTCTGACAGTACAAAGTGTTAATACTAAACAATCACGGTACACATGTTTCAAAGATTCTAAGTTAATTGTCAAACCAATATATGCAAACTGTACTACAATTCCACATTTTATGTTATGTTTGATATGAAGTTATTGTTTATATGTACCTTGATATGGGAGAGGTCTTACATAGGCATTGTCTGTTGTCCAATCCCATTCAGTACTTGAATACAATATTGTTTAAATAAAGTATTATTATACGTCCCACAGGCGTTAAAAATCCTTACCGTATTTTTTCAAACAGTTTGCCTGTCAGGTTAAAATTAATTCTATGCCCCATACTGACATCTAAACTATGTCAAACTTTCCTAAGCATGTTAATAGGAAATGTAAAGCTGGTTCTTAAACTACATTGACAACACATGATATAGATAACGGCATGGGTTAATATTAATTATCTATATAGCTCGCATGATTATATCTGTTCAAGGAAATCTACGTTGATTCAGTTCTAATGACACTACATTGACTCTTTACAAACATTCAATGAATGTTTTATGTATTACATGTAATGCAAGTACCATTAAAACCATAGTTTTATACAATATATTTAAAGCAAAACTCCGTACAGTAAACAGAGAATATTTGCAGTACTCCGTACACAAGTGCCCAAGACCCCGTACACAAACATTAATTTTGTTTCGATTCATATCTCGGTCAATTTCGGATGAATGAAGTTCAACATTTGAACATGCACGTATATTGGAAAAACAAATAAATCTGTCAATTCAAAATTTTCATTAACTTGAAAATTAATGAGATATTTATTGCTGAAGGGTACTTTGGGCGAATTTCAGCACCGGCAATTGTTTTTCTTTGATCCGAATTGTAGCATTTAAAGTAATATGTCAACAATGTACGGTAATATTTAAACGGGGAAATGTTTCCGCACCATATAGCAATACTGATTATTCATATAAAATGAACAAAAATAGGAGAAAAACGTGGTTAACCTACCTTTGCTGTTGTTATCTGTACGTTTTCTACAACATGGCTGACCAAAACTCCGTACTAGTGAACGGGGTCTTGACCAAGATCCGGTGTACGGATCCCTACAGTGTGTATGCACTAGACCTTTCAAACTTTGCTTATAGTGGTATCTTGAGTGGTACATTGCAACATGAGAAAGCAAATGTGGATGTGATCTTTGCAGCAACTCTACAGTTCAGGGTGTTCTAGGGCCATTTTCCATATTTTTCTCTCGATGTACATGGAGGATGAGCCTGGCATGTTTATGCCTGTTAGGCGCCATATAACCTTTCATGTGTTGGTGCGCCTTAAAAACCAATTCAATTCAATTGACTCTCCAAGCAAGGGGCAGATAACTTAATAATTTGTACCTTCAACATTTGCATTTAGGTCTCTTTATCGCAAACTTTATGCACTACACTTTTCAAACTGTGTTTATAGTTGTATCTTGGGTACATCGCAACGTGACAAAGCGAATGTGGATGTGACCTTGACCCTCCAAACAAAGGGCAGATTACCTTAAATTTTTTATCTTCCAACTTTTGCGTTTAGGCCACTTTTTAACAAACTGTATGCACTAAGACCTTTCAAACTTTGCTTATAGTTGTATCTTTAGTGGTACATTGCAACGTTTCAAAGCAAATGTGGATGTGACCTTGACCCTCCAAGCAAAGGGCAAATAAATCAATAATTTTTACGTTCAACATTTGTGTTTAGGTCACTTTCTCACAAACTTTATGCATTAGACCTTTCAGACTTCGCTTATAGTTGTTTCTTGGGTGTGTCAAAAAGCAAATGTGGATGTGACTTTCACCATCCAAGCAAAGAGTACATAACTGTAATTGTTACATTTACATCACTTTCTCATGAACTATAATTATGCACTAGATGCTTTAAACCTAGTTTATAGCGTAATCTTTGGAAAACAAAACATTCTATTTGACATAGTTGTGTCTTGGGTAGTGCATCTTTTTGGGCTGCATGGATTTCATCTATGACCTTGACCTACTTTTTGGAGCTGATGCTTTTTTTTTATATTTTTATAGAATGGCATTTTGTTTTTAAACAAATGCACTTAAATGTCATCTCAGCAAACTGTAAACTCCTTTGTTTTTAGTTATTAAAATGTTTACAATCTTTCATTTAAGCATCATTTATCTTTTATTTTTAAGTCCAGCCCCCCGTTAGAACATGTCCAGAATACAGTTACCGCCAAAAAATAACAGGAAATTGCACTAAAAAAAGTTTTTAAAGAAAAAAAAGAATAGCATTCTTTAATACAGAACTACTTTCGACTGCACCAGGCGAGCACATCCGGCTGATTTAGTGTAATTTAACCTAAAACGTCTACAACATCACAGTTATGTCCTTGCAACATTTCTTTTACCAAACATCTTGGGATTTCTTTGGAATATTGTGTGGAATTAAGTGTGCAGTATATACAATATACAGCGGAAATTCCAGCGTTGCGTTTCAGTATAGATATTGTTTTTCCTATGACCAACACGTTATGCGCAAATGAACACTTTATTATTATATGTATTATTTATATTTCTAAAATGTTGATGTAATGTGTTTTTTTTTTTAAAGATATGAATGTTTTGTTGACCAGAACGTGTTACTTAAATAAAACTGGTTGATAAATAAAAACATCCCCTTTTAATAAGAACGGGAAATGGAACTTTTAATAATGTTTAATTTCCCCCCCCCCCCAAATTATTTTTTTTCCAGTAAAATAAAATAATATTGCATCCTAGTGACGGTGACAGTGAATATTGTCAACCTTCGGAAAAGTAATGTCACTTTTTCCTCAGGTTAACAATAGCCACTGTCACCCTATATTTATATTATAATATATTAAAATTTATATAATGACATATGATAAACATATGTTTATTGGATTTCGATGTACTTATATATTACATTATATAAATTGCATTCAATTGTATTTGTATTGGGTACTTTTGTGGAACATAAATACATCTTAGTCATGTGGAATAAAATTCACCAAACTGATTGGTGTTACTTCATTTAATGTCAGCTGATCAAAATGTACAATAAAATTTACCAAACTGGTTAGGAGTTACTTCATTTTATGTCACTCTACTGAATGTACAAACTTAGTGCTCAAAAAAGATTGAAGGGCCATAAAGTATATCAAATGTGTCTTCACCTGCTGCCATATTCAGGGTTTTCATTTTAAGCCACATATATAATACAAACAAAATTGAAGAAATATAACAAAATGACTCATTTAATGAATATAGTGTATAATGCTAACGTGATATTAATTATCAAACAAGATAACATTTATAAATTGACAAAATTTTACTAAATCAACATTCTTTCCGTGTGTGTTAAATTTAGCACACATCACTTGTACCTCGTATACATCTGTACTATAAACCAGGGCTTTATATCCCAGATAATACTATATAATTGATCCAATTGTTCATGAATGTACTTTAACATCATTTTAAACATAACCTGTTCTTATCAATGCTATTTACCACATAAATGAATTTGAATAATTGTAATTCTTGGAACGATCATGAGGTAACCTGTATATGTTGTTACATGTCTTCTGTGGGAAAAAGAGCACTGAAGTATGACATCATGACTATACATATTTATAGTGATAGTAAGCCATTTGGCCAGTAGAGCTAAACATGAATGTGCCTGTTACAGTCCAAATAAATACATATTTATGCTAAATGTCATGAAATATATCCGAAATCGTTAATCCACAATCGCATATTGCAGATAGAAACAGAAAATAAAAACATTACACATGCAAAAGTCCCTCATTTTATACATCCGTAGGTACGGATGTATTGTGTCGTGGCGTCGAACGTCCGAACGTCAGACTCAGTCTGTCGTTAACTTTGACCTGACAACTGATTGTGGCTAATAACTTAAAAGTATAAGGTCTGCAAAAATGAAACTGTGCACACATCTTCAGCGCCAAAGAATACATTTGATAAAGGCACATAACTCTCTCGTTTATATATTTTTAAATTATTTCCGTTTGAAAAAGGATTAACCGGGAACTTAACCTGGCATTTTGCAAGTGGTTGTGGCTAATAACCTTTATGTACAACAGTGAAACTGCAGACATCTTCAGCATGATCCAGTGAATGCATCGTATAAACGGTCAAAATGGGGAGGGGGAGAGGGGGCAACATATAGTGTAAGAATTTACTAAAACAACACAGAAATATGTAAAAAAAAAAAAGTAAAAAAATAGTTTTTCAAGTGGGGGTGGGGGTGGAGCTGGGGTGAGAGGCGGGAGCCCATGCCCCAATGTGGGTGAAGTAATAAGATGCATAATGCTATGACAAATCCAAAACCAAAATTATAGATATATAAATGCTTACATGCAAACCCAGATCTGCCTTTATTTCACATTTTATGGGCCATCACATGTTGGGTTCCATGGGAGCCCAGAATTTGCAGAAGACAAAATTACTTATCCAACCCTTTACAACATACTATAAGGAAACCAATTCCAAAATTTAGTTCAGCTAGGACAAGAAATGTAAGAGATATAGACCTGTAAACACAGCTTACACGCAAAATTTGATGTGAAACAGACATATTTTAAAGGCTATCAGAATTTGGGTTCCATCGGAGCCCAGGGGTTACGGGAACCAAAATTGCTTATGCAGCCCTTAAGATAATGCTATACAGTGATAAGGAAGCCCATGGCCAAATTTGGTTGTGCTAGGGTAAGGATTGTAAGAGACATAGACCTGTAAACACAGCGTACACGCAAAATTTGATGTGAAACAGACATATTTTAAGGGCTATCATAATTTGGGTTCCATGGGAGCCCATGGCTTACAGGAACCAAAATTGTTTATAAGGAAGCCCATGGCCAAATTTGGTTGTGCTAGGATAAGAAATGTAAGAGATATAGACTTGAAAACACAGCTTACACGCAAACCTTGATGTGGGACGCCGACGCCGACCCCGTGGTGATTACATAAGCTCTCTTATTCTTCGAACAGTCGAGCTAAAAATGAATGACGGGCGTATTATAATGCTCCACTTGGCGATGCTCTTGTGTTCTTTTTTACCTTAATGCACATGGGACATTTCATATTTACCTGAAGCCGTTAATCCATAATCACATAATGCAGTTATGGAAGATAAAACAATAAAAAAAGGCTCCAAACGGCCAAATTAAATTGGAACGAAAACTTAACACATTGACTTTTCATAAAAATGTATGGAGGTGTTAGTACTGTCCACAATCACAATCCAGTTTGTGTGGACATACAGACAGAGGGACAGACAGACGGTGAGTAAATTAACATATAGTCCCCATGGTAATACACTGGTAGTGGACTACTAATAGTAAACGCTGCTTCGTAAATTAATTCAGAAATATTAATTTTAAAAGAATATATATTGAAGTACATATTATATATATATAATGTATGTGTATCCAACATCTGGTAGAACTGAAATATCCGGTCTGATCAGTATGTTCATCAGAAATTTAGCCACATGCTGATAGCTTATATATATTATATATAAATGATTCTGTGAATCGTAGTTTCTCAGGAGGACAAATCTCGACCTTTATTTATCAATCCCAACCGATCATTGAAACCAATATTTTTTTGTCCTGGAGTAAGAGCACGAGTCGTCATCTTTTATATACTGTACAAAATAAACTTGGAAACTTGATGTAACTGTTACAAGGGCATATGTATGGGTATTTATTAATAAGACCTGTGATTATAGATAAAGAGAAAAACACTTCGATACATCTCTGCTGCCTCTATAATTCAATTGCTGCTAATATTTGACTGTTTTCTGCTGGAAATTTTCAAACTTAGATTTTCTCTACTCGAAACTCGATATTCTCTACTCGAAATTTGATTTTCTCTACTCGATATTGTCTACTCGAAACTCGATATTGTCTACTCAAAACTCGATTTTCTCTACTCGAAACTCGATTTTCTCTACTCGAAACTCGATATTCTCTACTCGAAACTCGATCCTTAGAAAATGTGAAAACTGTACATATTTTCAACATGAGATAGAACAAGAAAAAAGCTCCAAACGGCCAAAGTAAAATGGAAAAAAAACTTGCACGGGCACATTTCATAAAAATGTGTGGAGGTGTTAGTACTGTCCACAATCACAATCCAGTTTTGCGGACATACAGACAGAAGGACAGACAGACAGAGAGTAAATTAACTTATACACTCGTAGCGGACAATAGTAAACGCTGCTTTGCAAATAATTCAAGAATATTAATTTTAAAGGAATCTATGCTTATATATATAATGTACTGTTACAAGGGCATATGTAAGGGTATTTATTAATAAGACATGTCATTATAGATAAAGATGAAAACACGTGGATACATCTCTGATGCCTCTATAATACCAGTGCTGCTAATATTTGACTGTTTTCTACTCAAGAAGGGACGTAAACCGGGCGGTCCCGAGTATCGGTCTATCCTCCGAGCACGTAAAAGAACCATAGGAATCTATTCGATAATAAGAGTAGGGCAGGTTCCTGGATTCCTATGTATCCTTCCCCTCTCTCTGGGGCGGCTCTAAATAACCTATACTGTGTTGATGGGCCGTTTAACAACATTCAATTCAATTCAATTTCTGTTGGTTATTTTCAAACTTAGATTTTCTCTACTCGAAACTCGATATTGTCTACTCGAAACTCGATTTTCTCTACTCGAAACTTGATATTCTCTACTCGAAATTCGATTTTCTCTACCCGAAACTCGTTTTCTCTACTCGAAACTCGATCCTTAGAAAATTTGAAAACTGTACACAAATTCAACATGACACGATGAATACATCTGAGAAAGGTACATAGCGCTCTGATTTATTTGTCTGATTTATTTTCCTTCAAGGTATCAGGTCTACAACAATGAAACAACGGGCGTATATGCTCCGCTAGGCGATGCTCTTGTTTTTTTTACCTTAATAGACATGGAAAATTTCATAAAAAATACCTGAAGCCGTTAATCCATAATCACATAATCACATAATGCAGTCATCGAAGATAGAACAACAAAAAAGGCTCCAAACGGCCAAATTAAAATGGAACAAAAACTTGCACGGGCACATTTCATAAAAATATATGGAGGTGTTAGTACTGTCCACTTTTGTATATTCCTATTTTAATAATAGTGAACGCTACTTCGTAAATTAATTCAGAAATATATATTTTAAAGGAATCTATACTTATATATATAATGTATGCGTATCCAACATGTGGCAGAACTGAAATGACCAATCTGATCAGTATGTTCAGCAGAAATTTAACCACATGCTGATAGCTTATATACTAGTACTCGGTAAAAAAGGTTTTGGACCAGGGTATATAAAGTCATATAAAAATAAAACAAGTGGACAGAATTTAAGTATATTTTTTTAGTAACCAAGGCCTACCCTACTCGGTTAATTTGGTACCAGAAACATTAAATTCCAAACAAGATTTGATTTTAAAAGAATATCGCGAACACACAAAGGGTTTGTAAAAATGTTACAAAGTCCATAAAAAGTAACAGTTGCAGACATTCGAGTAACCAATAAAAAGATTATTATTTTTTTGCAAACTTTCATTGTAAACGATAATTATTGTTGATTGTTGATCTATTGTCAGTTATCAATTGAGATATAAAGGGATAATAATAAAATCCGTCAACTGGTTTTCTTTTTATGCGCCATTATATGCCCTGGTCCAAAACTTGTTTTACCGAGTATATATATATATATTATATTATAAATGATTAAATGATTCTGTGAATCGTAGTTTCTCCGGAGAACAAATATCGACCTTTAATTATCAAGATTCAATTATCAATCCCAAACGATCATTGAAACTAATCTGTTTTTTTTGTCCTGGAGTAAGATCACAAGTCATCATTTTTTATATACTGTACAAAATAAACTTGGAAACTTGATGTTACTGTTACAAGGGCTTATGTAAGGTTATTAATAAGACAGATGTGATTATAAGATAAAGACGAAAATACTTGGATACATGTCTGTTGCCTCTATAACACCATTGCTGCTCATATGTGACTGTTTTCTGTTGGTAATTTTTAAACTTAGATTTTCGAAACTCGAAACTCTTTATTGTCTACTCGAAACTCAATTTTCGAAACTCGAAACTCGATATGCTCCACTCGAAACTCGATTTTCTCTACTCGAAACACTATTCGAAACTCGAAACTCGATATTCTCGACTCGAAACTCGAAACTGTCTACTCGAAACTCCACTCGAAACGCGATATTCTCCACTCAAAACTCTATATTCTCTATTCAAAACTCGATATTCTCTACTCGAAACTCGATTTTCTCCACTCGAAACAAACTCGATATTCTCTACTCGAAACTCGATACTTAGAAAATGTGAACCTCGGACAAGATAGACCTGTAAACACAGCTTACACGCACAAATTTGATGTGAAACAGACACATTTTAAGGGCTATCTTTATTTGGGTTCCATGGGAGCCCATGGGTTACAGGAACCAAATTGCTTAAGCAGCCCTTAAGATAATGCTACTAGGAAGCCCAAGGCCAAATTTGGTGTGAAATTTGATGTGAAACGCACACATTAAAATGTGATTACCATACAGTAATACAATGTTGTAATGTACCTTAGCTCTAATGGTTTTCCTCTGTTCTTGCTTATATATTTTTCATAAACCTGAAGGTCTGAGCCTAAACCATGTTATAAATGCCGGTATATTTCAGCCGTGCTATAAATGACAGATTTGGCAGTTATACCATGGTCTACTCAAATTTACACGCGCGCAGTTGTAATTTACAAACAACCGGACAATCAAAGCGACCACCGGGGGGTGGAGAATTTCTATAGGTAACTGTAAATCACTGTTAGCCAATTTCATGAGCAAAGTGTGATATTCAATTTTTCTTCGGATTATGACGCCCACCCAATAAAGCATTTGTGAAATGTTCACATAATAACACATTAAAGAATGTTATATATTTATTGTGTTGTGCTCTGATTTTTGGTCTAAAAACAATTAAGAAATACCAGATAAGTTTTGTATTCAAAAGCTAACTTATGAACATATATTTCTTCATTAAAGTAAATTACAAAGTGTTGTTAAGCTATTCTTACTCTCAATAGAGCAATGCTATACAAATAAAAAACTAAGAGCGGGCCTCAATTTATATACCGGAGTTGATCAGCCATGAAGCGTGCCGCTCGTATTGACGAGTGAAATTCGAATCCGGACAAGTGAAATCCATGAATCGGTCGTCCGAGAGGGATGAGGAGTGTGGTAATGTAGGGTGGTGGTTTGGGAGAGTGAGCGGGAGGGGCAGGGAGAGGTATAAACATAAGAATAAACAAAACACAAATGCGTAAATGGAAAAATAAGTCGGTTTTTGTGTTGGGCTATAGGTGCAAGAATAAATAAACACGAAATATGTAAAAACAACAAAAAACTGTCTCGTTTCGAGGGGGGCGGGGTAAGGGGCGGAGGAAGGGGCGGTGGGAGAGATGTTTACCAATTAATAAACAAAAGAACATGCATGGAAAGAAATACATACAAAAAACAAGAAACAAGAAATCAAAATTCCATCATCTAAAAAGACACACTACCCAAGACAACTATGTCAACATAGAAGGTTTCGTCTTATCTGCTTTGCTTGGAGGGTGAAGGTCACATCCACGTATGCGTTTTGAGATATTGCGATGTACTACCCAAGATACAACTATCAGCAATGTTTTAAAGGTCTAGTGCATACAGTTTGCCAGAAATTGACCTAAATGCAAAAGTTCAATGTAAAAAGTATTATGTTATCTGCCCCTTGCTTGAAGGCTTTGTGACATTGCAATGTACCACCCAAGATACAACTACAAGCAAAGTCCGAAATGTCTAGTATATACACATTGAGAGAAAGTGACCTAAATGCAGAAGTTGAATGCAAAAAATTATTACTTATACTATGGACGAATTGAATTGAATTGGGTTTAAAGGCGCGCGCACCAACACATGAAAGGTTATATGGCGCCTCACAGGAATGAATATGCCAGACTCATCATCAAGAAAAAATATGTAGAATGGGCCTAGAACCTTGTTACCTACAGAACTGCAGAGTTGCTGCAAATTCAAGGTCAAGGTCACATGCACATTTGTATAGTAAATGTAGTAAATGGAATGCCTGACTAGTGGATAATATAGTGAATAAATGCAGGACCACTTTGGACTAGTCGATAATACAGAGAATAAATGCAGCACCACTTTGAACTAGTTGATAATATAGAGAATAAATGCAGCACCACTAAAGGACTAGTGGATAGTATAGTAAATAAATGCAGCGCCACCCGGACTTGTGGACATTACTAGTGGATAATATAGTCAATGAATGCCTGACTGGTGGATACTATGGTAAATGAATGCCTGTCTAGTGGATAATGTAGTAAATGGATGCCTGACTATTTGGATTATATAGTGAATAAATGCAGCACATGAACTGACTAGTAGGTAATCAGTGAATTCACATCTCGGGACGAATTGAATTGAATTGGGTTTAAAGGCGCGCGCACCAACACATGAAAGGTTATATGGCGCCTCACAGGAATGAATATGCCAGACTCATCATTAAGAAAAAATATGTAGAATGGGCCTATAACCTTGTTACCTACAGAACTGCAGAGTTGCTGCAAATTCAAGGTCAAGGTCACATGCACATTTGTATAGTAAATGTAGTAAATGGAATGCCTGACTAGTGGATAATATAGTGAATAAATGCAACACCACTTTGGACTAGTGGATAATACAGAGAATAAATGCAGCTAGTGGATAATATAGAGAATAAAAGCAGCACCACTAAAGGACTAGTGGATAGTATAGTAAATAAATGCAGCGCCACCCGGACTAGTGGACAATACTAATGGATAAATTAATCAATCAACTGGTGGATACTATAGTAAATGAATGCCTGACTAGTGGATAATGTAGTAAATGGATGCCTGACTATTGGATTATATATTGAATAAATGCAGGACCACTTTGGACTAGTGGATAATACAGAGAATAAATGCAGCACCACTTTGAACTAGTGGATAATATAGAGAATAAATGCAGCACCACTAAAGGACTAGTGGATAGTTTAGTAAATAAATGCAGCGCCACCCGGACTAGTGGACAATACTAGTGGATAATATAATCAATTAATGCCTGACTGGTGGATACTATAGTAAATGAATGCCTGACTAGTGGATAATGCAGTAAATGGATGCCTGACTATTGGATTATATAGTGAATAAACGCAGCACATGACCCGACTAGTAGGTAATCAGTGAATTCACATCTCTGGACGAATTGAATTGAATTGGGTTTAAAGGAGCGCGCACCAACACATGAAAGGTTATATGGCGCCTCACAGGAACGAATATGCCAGACTCATCAAGAAAAAATATGTAGAATGGGCCTAGAACCTTGTTACCTAAAGAACTGCAGAGTTGCTGCAAATTCGATGTCAAGGTCACATGCACATTTGTAAAGTGAATGTAGTAAATGGAATGCCTGACTAGTGGATAATATAGTGAATAAATGCAACACCACTTTGGACTAGTGGATAATTCAGAGAATAAATGCAGCTAGTGGATAATATAGAGAATAAAAGCAGCACCACTAAAGGACTAGTGGATAGTATATTAAATAAATGCAGCGCCACCCGGACTAGTGGACAATACTAGTGGATAAATTAATCAATTAATGCCTGACTGGTGGATACTATAGTAAATGAATGCCTGACTAGTGGATAATGTAGTAAATGGATTCCTGACTATTGGATTATATAGTGAATAAACGCAGCACATGACCGGACTAGTAGATAATCAGTGAGATCACATCTCGGGATGAATTGAATTAAATTGAATTGGGTTTAAAGGCGCGCGCACCAACACATGAAAGGTTATATTGTGCCTCACAGGAATGAATATGCCAGAGTCATCAAGAGAAAATATGTAGAATGGGCCTAGAACCTTGTTACCTACAGAACTGCAGAGTTGCTGCAAATTCAAGGTCTAGGTCACATGCACATTTGTATAGTAAATGTAGTAAATGGAATGCCTGACTAGTGGATAATATAGTGAATAAATGCAGGACCACTTTGGACTAGTGGATAATACAGAGAATAAATGCAGCACCACTTTGAACTAGTGGATAATATAGAGAATAAATGCAGCACCACTAAAGGACTAGTGGATAGTATAGTAAATAAATGCACCCGGACTAGTGGACAATACTAGTGGATAATATAATCAATTAATGCCTGACTGGTGGGTACTATAGTAAATGAATGCCTGACTAGTGGATAATGCAGTAAATGGATGCCTGACTGGTGGATACTGTAGTAAATGAATGCCTGACTAGTGGATAATGTAGTAAATGGATGCCTGACTGGTGGATACTGTAGTAAATGGATGCCTGACTAGTGGATAATGCAGTAAATGGATGCCTGACTGGTGGATACTGTAGTAAATGAATGCCTGACTAGTGGATACTATAGTAAATGGATGCCTGACTAGTGGATAATGCAGTAAATGGATGCCTGACTGGTGGATACTGTAGTAAATGAATGCCTGACTAGTGGATAATGTAGTAAATGGATGCCTGACTAGTGGATAATGCAGTAAATGGATGCCTGACTAGTGGATACTGTAGTAAATGAATGCCTGACTAGTGGATAATGTAGTAAATGGATGCCTGACTGGTGGATACTGTAGTAAATGAATGCCTGACTAGTGGATACTATAGTAAATGGATGCCTGACTAGTGGATAATGCAGTAAATGGATGCCTGACTGGTGGATACTGTAGTAAATGAATGCCTGACTAGTGGATAATGTAGTAAATGGATGCCTGACTAGTGGATAATGCAGTAAATGGATGCCTGACTAGTGGATACTGTAGTAAATGGATGCCTGACTATTGGATTATATAGTGACTGAACGCAGCACATGACCCGACTAGTAGGTAATCAGTGAATTCACATCTCGGGACGAATTGAATTGAATTGGGTTTAAAGGCGCGCGCACCAACACATGAAAGGTTATATGGTGCCTCACAGGAATGAATATGCCAGACTCATCAAGAAAAAATATCTAGAATGGGCCTAGAACCTTGTTACCTACAGAACTGGAGAGTTGCTGCAAATTCAATGTCAAGGTCACATGCAAATTTGTATAGTAAATGTAGTAAATGGAATGCCTGACTAGTGGATAATATAGTGAATAAATGCAACACCATTTTGGACTAGTGGATAATACAGAGAATAAATGCAGCACCACTTTGAACTAGTGGATAGTATAGAGAATAAATGCAGCACCACTAAAGGACTAGTGGATAGTATAGTAAATAAATGCAGTGCCACCCGGACTAGTGGACAATACTAGTGGATAATATAATCAAGTAATGCCTGACTGGTGGATACTATAGTATATGAATGCCTGACTAGTGGATAATGCAGTAAATGGATGCCTGACTATTGGATTATATAGTGAATAAACGCAGCACATGACCCGACTAGTAGATAATCAGTGAATTCACATCTCAGGATGGATTGAATTGAATTGGGTTTAAAGGCGCGCGCACCAACACATGAAAGGTTATATGGCGCCTCACAGGAATGAATATGCCAGACTCATCATCAAAAAAAAAAAGTAGAATGGGCCTAGAACCTTGTTACCTACAGAACTGCCGAGATGCTGCAAATTCAAGGTCAAGGTCACATAAGGTCAAGTTCACATGCACAGTTGTATAGTAAATGTAGTAAACGGAATGCCTGACTAGTGGATAATATAGTGAATAAATGCAGAACCACTTTGGACTAGTGGATAATACAGAGAATAAATGCAGCATCACTAAAGGACTAGTTGATAGTATAGTAAATAAATGCAGCGCCACCCGGACTGGTGGACAATACTGGTGGATACTATAGTAAATGAATGCCTGACTAGTGGATAATGTAGTAAATGGATGCTTGACTATTGGATTATATAGTGAATAAACGCAGCACATGACCCGACTAGTAGATAATCAGTGAATTCACATCTCGGGACGAATTGAATTGGGTTTAAAGGCGCGCGCACCAACACATGAAAGGTTATATGGCGCCTCACAGGAATGAATATGCCAGACTCATCATCAAGAAAAAATATGTGGAATGGGCCTAGAACCTCATAACCTACAGAACTGGAGAGTTGCTGCAAATTCAAGGTCAAGGTCACATGCACATTTGTATAGTAAATGTAGTAAATGGAATGCCTGACTAGTGGATAATATAGTGAATAAATGCAGCACCACTTTGGACTAGTCGATAATACAGAGAATAAATGCAGCACCACTTTGAACTAGTTGATAATATAGAGAATAAATGCAGCACCACTAAAGGACTAGTGGATAGTATAGTAAATAAATGCAGTGCCACCCGGACTAGTGGACAATACTAGTGGATAATATAGTCAATGAATGCCTGACTGGTGGATACTATAGTAAATGAATGCCTGACTAGTGGATAATGTAGTAAATGGATGCCTGACTATTGGATTATATAGTGAATAAACGCAGCACATGAACCGACTAGTAGATAATCAGTGAATTCACATCTCGGGATGAATTGAATTGAATTGGGTTTAAAGGCGCATGCACCAACACATGAAAGGTTATATGGTGCCTCACAGGAATGAATATGCCAGACTAATCAAGAAAAAATATGTATAATGGGCCTAGAACCTTGTTACCTACAGAACTGCAGAGTTGCTGCAAATTCAAGGTCAAGGTCACATTCAAATTTGTATAGTAAATGTAGTAAATGGAATGCCTGACTAGTGGATAATATAGTGAATAAATGCAACACCACTTTGGACTAGTGGATAATACAGAGAATAAATGCAGCACCACTTTGAACTAGTGGATAGTATAGAGAATAAATGCAGCACCACTAAAGGACTAGTGGATAGTATAGTAAATAAATGCAGCGCCACCCGGACTAGTGGACAATACTAGTGGATAATATAATAAATTAATGCCTGACTGGTGGATATTATAGTAAATGAATGCCTGACTAGTGGATAATGCAGTAAATGGATGCCTGACTATTGGATTATATAGTGAATAAACGCAGCACATGACCCGACTAGTAGATAATCAGTGAATTCACATCTCAGGACGAATTGAATTGAATTGGGTTTAAAGGCGCACGCACCAACACGTGAAATGTTATATGGCGCCTCACAGGAATGAATATGCCAGACTCGTCATGAAAAAATATGTAGAATGGGCCTAGAACCTTGTTACCTACAGAACTGCAGAGTTGCTGCAAATTCAAGGTCAAGGTCACATGCACATTTGTATAGTAAATGTAGTAAATGGAATGCCTGACTAGTGGATAATATAGTGAATAAATGCAGCACCACTTTGGACTAGTGGATAATACAGAGAATAAATGCAGCACCACTTTGAACTAGTGGATAATATAGAGAATAAATGCAGCACCACTAAAGGACTAGTGGATAGTGTAGTAAATAAATGCAGCGCCACCCGGACTAGTGGACAATACTAGTGGATAATATAGTCAATGAATGTCTGACTGGTGGGTACTGTAGTAAATGAATGCCTGACTAGTGGATAATGTAGTAAATGGATGCCTGACTATTGGATTATATAGTGAATAAACGCAGCATGTGACCCGACTAGAAGATAATCAGTGAATTCACATCTCTGGACGAATTGAATTGAATTGGGTTTAAATTCGCGCGCACCAACACATGAAAGGTTATATGGCGCCTCACAGGAATGAATATGCTAGACTCATCATCAAGAAAAAATATGTAGAATGGGCCTAGAACCTCATTACCTATAGAGCTGCAGAGTTGCTGCAAATTCAATGTCAAGGTCACATGCACATTTGTATAGTAAATGTAGTAAATGGAATGCCTGACTAGTGTATAATATAGTGAATAAATGCAGCACCACTTTGGACTAGTGGATAATACAGAGAATAAATGCAGCACCACTTTGAACTAGTGGATACTATAGAGAATAAATGCAGCACCACTAAAGGACTAGTGGATAGTATAGTAAATAAATGCTGCGCCACCGGGACTAGTGGACAATACTAGTGGATAATATAGTCAATGAATGCCTGACTGGTGGATACTGTAGTAAATGAATGCCTGACTCGTGGATAATGTAGTAAATGGATGCCTGACTATTGGATTATATAGTGAATAAACGCAGCACACGACCCGACTAATAGGTAATCAGTGAGATCACATCTCGGGATGAATTGATTTGAATTGGGTTTAAAGGCGTGAGCACCAACACATAAAAGGTTATATGGCGCCTCACAGGAATGAATATGCCAGACTCATCATCAAGAAAAAATATGTAGAATGGGCCTAGAACCCTGTTACGTACAGAACTGCAGAGTTGCTGCAAATTCAATGTCAAGGTCACATGCACATTTGTATAGTAAATGTAGTAAACGGAATGCCTGACTAGTGGATAATATAGTGAATAAATGCAGCATCACGTTGGACTAGTGGATAATACAGAGAATAAATGCAGCACCACTTTGAACTAGTGGATAATATAGAGAATAAATGCAGTGCCACCCGGAATAGTGGACAATACTTGTGGATAATATAGTCAATGAATGACTGACTGGTGGATACTATAGTAAATGAATGCCTGACTAGTGGATAATGTAGTAAATGGATGCCTGACTATTGGATTATATAGTGAATAAACGCAGCACATGACCCGACTAGTAGATAATCAGTGAATTCACATCTCGGGACGAATTGAATTGAATTGGGTTTAAAGGCGCGCGCACCAACACATGAAAGGTTATATGGCGCCTCACAGGAATGAATATGCCAGACTCATCGTCAAGAAAAAATATGTAGCATGGGCCTAGAACCTTGTTACCTACAGAACTGCAGAGTTGCTGCAAATTCAATGTCATGGTCACATGCACATTTGTATAGTAAATGTAGTAAATGGAATGCCTGACTAGTGGATAATATAGTGAATAAATGCAACACCACTTTGTACTAGTGGATAATACACAGAATAAATGCAGCTAGTGGATAATATGGAGAATAAATGCAGCACCACTAAAGGACTAGTGGATAGTAAAGTAAATAAATGCAGCGCCACCCGGACTAGTGGACAATACTAGTGGATAATATAATCAATTAATGCCTGACTGGTGGATACTATAGTAAATGAATGCCTGACTAGTGTATAATGCAGTAAATGGATGCCTGACTATTGGATTATATAGTGAATAAACGCGGCACATGACCCGACTAGTAGATAATCAGTGAATTGACATCTCAGGACGAATTGAATTGAATTGGGTTGAAAGGCGCGCGCACCAACACATCAAAGGTTATATGGCGCCTCACAGGAACGAATATGCCAGATTCATCAAGAAAAAATATGTAGAATGGGCCTAGAACCTTGTTACCTACAGAACTGCAGAGATTCTGCAAATTCAAGGTCAAGGTCACATCCACATTTGTATAGTAAATGTAGTAAATGGAATGCCTGACTAGTGTATAATATAGTGAATAAATGCAGCACCACTTTGGACTAGTGGATAATACAGAGAATAAATGCAGCACCACTTTGAACTAGTGGATAATATAGAGAATAAATGCAGCATCACTAAAGGACTAGTGGATAGTATAGTAAATAAATGCTGCGCCACCGGGACTAGTGGACAATACTAGTGGATAATATAGTCAATGAATGCCTGACTGGTGGATACTGTAGTAAATGAATGCCTGACTCGTGGATAATGTAGTAAATGGATGCCTGACTATTGGATTATATAGTGAATAAACGCAGCACACGACCCGACTAATAGGTAATCAGTGAGATCACATCTCGGGATGAATTGATTTGAATTGGGTTTAAAGGCGTGAGCACCAACACATAAAGGTTATATGGCGCCTCACAGGAATGAATATGACAGACTCATCATCAAGAAAAAATATGTAGAATGGGCCTAGAACCTCGTTACCTACAGAACTGGAGAGTTACTGCAAATTCAAGGTCAAGATCACATGCACATTTGTATAGTAAATGGAATGCCTGACTAGTGGATAATATAGTGAATAAATGCAGTACCACTTTGGACTAGTCGATAATACAGAGAATAAATGCAGCACCACTTTGAACTAGTGGATAATATAGAGAATAAATGCAGCACACTAAAGGACTAGTGGATAGTATAGTAAATAAATGCAGTGCCGCCCGGACTAGTGGACAATACTAGTGGATAATATAGTCAATGAATGCCTGACTGGTGGATACTATAGTAAATGAATGCCTGACTAGTGGATTATGTAGTAAATGGATGCCTGACTATTGGATTATATAGTGAATAAACACAGCACATGACCCGACTAGTAGATAATCAGTGATTCAAATCTTGGGATGAATTGAATTGAATTGGGTTTAAATTCGCGCGCACCAACACATGAAAGGTTATATGGCGCCTCACAGGAATGAATATGCCAGACTCATCATCAAGAAAAAATATGTAGAATGGGCCTAGAACTCTGTTACGTACAGAACTGCAGAGTTGCTGCAAATTCAATGTCAAGGTCACATGCACATTTGTATATGTAAATGTAGAAAACGGAATGCCTGACTAGTGGATAATATAGTGAATAAATGCAGCATCACTTTGGACTAGTGGATAATACAGAGAATAAATGCAGCACCACTTTGAACTAGTGGATAATATAGAGAAAAAATGCAGCACCACTAAAGGACTAGTGGATAGTGTAGTAAATAAATGTAGCGCCACCTGGACTAGTGGACAATACTAGTGGATAATATAGTCAATGAATGCCTGACTGGTGGATACTATAGTAAATGAATGCCTGACTAGTGGATTATGTAGTAAATGGATGCCTGACTATTGGATTATATAGTGAATAAACACAGCACATGACCCGACTAGTAGATAATCAGTGAATTCACATCTCGGGACGAATTGAATTGAATTATGTTTAAAGGCGCGCGCATCAACACATGAAAGATTATATGGCGCCTCACAGGAATGAATATGCCAGACTCATCATCAAGAAAAAATATGTAGAATGGGCCTAGGACCTCGTTACCTACAGAACTGCAGAGTTGCTGCAAATTCAAGGTCAAGGTCACATGCACATTTGTAAAGTAAATGTATTAAATGGAATGCCTGACTAGTGGATAATAAAGTGAATAAATGCAGCACCACTTTGGACTAGTTTATAATACAGAGAATAAATGCAGCACCACTTTGAACTAGTGGATAATATAGAGAATAAATGCAGCACCACTAAAGGACTAGTGGATAGTATAGTAAATAAATGTAGCGCCACCTGGACTAGTGGACAATACTAGTGGATAATATAGTCAATGAATGCCTGACTGGTGGATACTATAGTAAATGAATGCCTGACTAGTGGATAAGGGATAAATGGATGCCTGACTACTGGGTTATATCGTGAATAAACGCAGCACATGACCCACCTAGTAGATAATCTGTGAATTCACATCTCGGGATGAATTGAATTGAATTGGGTTGAAAGGCGCGTGCACCAACACATGAAAGGTCATATGACGCCTCACAGGAATGATTATGTCAGACTCATTATCAAGAAAAAAAAAGTAGAATGGCCTACAAGCTCGTTACCTACAGAACTGCAGAGTTGTTGCAAATTCAAGGTCAAGGTCACATAAGGTCAAGTTCACATGCACAGTTGTATAGTAAATGTAGTAAACGGAATGCCTGACTAGTGGATAATATAGTGAATAAATGCAGAACCACTTTGGACTAGTGGATAATACAGAGCATAAATGCAGCACCACTTTGAACTAGTGGATAATATAGAGAATAAATGCAGCGCCACCTTGACTAGTGGACAATACTTGTGGATAATATAGTCAATGAATGCCTGACTGGTGGATACTATAGTAAATGAATGCCTGACTAGTGGATAATGTAGTAAATGGATGCCTGACTATTGGATTATATAGTGAATAAACGCAGCACATGACCCGACTAGTAGATAATCAGTGAATTCACATCTCGGGACGAATTGAATTGAATTGGGTTTAAAGGCGCGCGCACCAACACATGAAAGGTTATATGGCGCCTCACAGGAATGAACATGCCAGACTCATCATCAAGAAAAAAAAAAGTAGAATGGGCCTAGAACCTCGTTACCTACAGAACTGCAGAGTTGCTGCACATTCAAGGTCAAGGTCACATGCACATTTGTATAGTAAATGTAATAAATGGAATGCCCGACCCGTGGATAATATAGTGAATAAATTCAGCACCACTTTGGACTAGTGGATAATACAGAGAATAAATGCAGCAAGTGGATATATATGCGTAAGATCTGAATATATATGCGTAAGAACGGAATTATATGCGTAAGAACGGAATATATATGCGTAAGAACGGAATATATATGTGTAAGAACGAAATATATATGCGTAAGAACTGAATATATATGTGTAAGAACTGAATATATATGTGTAAGAACAGAATATATATGTGTAAGAACTGAATATATATGCGTAAGACGGAATATATATGCGTAAGAATGGAATATATATGCGTAAGAATAGAATATATATGCGTAAGAACGGAATATATATGCGTAAGAACAGAATATATATGCGTAAGAACGGAATATATATTATGTGTAAGAACTGAATATATATGTGTAAGAACGGAATATATATGCGTTAGAATGGAATATATATGTGTAAGAATTGAATATATATGTGTAAGAACTGAATAAATATGTGTAAGAACTGAATATATATGCGTAAGAACGGAATATATGTGTAAGAACTGAATATATAGGTGTAAGAACTGAATATATATGTGTAAGAACGGAATATATATGTGTAAGAACTGAATATATATGTGTAAAGAACTGAATATATATGTTTAAGAACTGAATATATATGCGTAAGAACGGAATATATATGTGTAAGAACTGAATATATATGTGTAAGAACTGAATATATATGCGTTAGAACTGAATATATATGTGTATGAACTGAATATATATGAGTAAGAACTGAATATATATGTGTAAGAACTGAATATATATATATGTGTAAGAACTGAATATATATGCGTAAGAACTGAATATATATGCGTAAGAACGGAATATATATGTGTAAGAACTGAATATATATGTGTAAGAACTGAATATATATGCGTAAGAACGGAATATATATGCGTAAGAACGAAATATATATGCGTAAGAACTGAATATATATGCGTAAGAACGGAATATATATGCGTAAAAACGGAATATATATGCGTAAGAACGGAATATATGTGTAAGAACTGAATATATATGCGTAAGAACGGAATATATATGTGTAAGAACTGAATATATATGTGTAAGAACTGAATCGATATGTGTAAGAACGGAATATATATGCGTAGAACGGAATATATATGCGTACGTACGGAATATATATGCGAATAAACGGAATATATATGCGTAAGAACGGAATATATATGCGTAAGAACGGAATATATATGTGTAAGAACTGAATATATATGCGTGAGAATGGAATATATATGTATAAGACTGAATATTTATGCGTAAGAACTGAATATATATGCGTAAGAACGGAATATATATGCGTACGAACGGAATATATATGCGAATAAACGGAATATATATGCGTAAGAACGGAATATATATGCGTAAGAACGGAATATATATGCGAAAGAACGGAATATATATGCGTAAGAACTGAATATATATGTGTAAGAACTGAATATATATGTGTAGAACTGAATATATATGTGTAAGAACTGAATATATAAGAGTTAGAACGGAATATATATGCGTAAGAACGGACAGAATATATATGTGTACGACGGAATATATATGCGTAAGAACGGAATATATATGCGTACGAACGGAATATATATGCGTAAGAAACGGAATTTATATGCGAAAGAACGGAATATATATGCGTAAGAACTGAATATATATGCGTAAGACTGAGTATATATGCGTAAGAACTGAATATATATGCGTAAGAAATGAATATATATGCGTAAGAAATGAATATATATGCGTAAGAACTGAATATATGCGTAAGAACTGAATATATATGAGTAAGAACGGATATATATTTGTAAGAACTGAATATATATGTGTAAGAACTGAATATATATGCGTAAGAACGGAATATATATGCGTAAGAACGGAATATATATGCGTAAGAACGGAATATATATGCGTAAGAACTGAATATATATGCGTAAGAACGGAATATATATGCGTAAGAACAGAATATATATGCGTAAGAACGGAATTTATATGCGTAAGAACTGAATATATATGTGTAAGACTGAATATATATGTGTAAGAACTGAATATATATGTGTAAGAACTGAATATATATGAGTTAGAACGGAATATATATGCGTAAGAACGGACGGAATATATATGCGTAAGAACGGAATAATATGTGTAAGAACTGAATATATATGTGAAAGAACTGAATATATAGCGTAAGAACTGAGTATATATGTGTAAAAACTGAATATATATGCGTAAGAAATGAATATATATGCGTAAGAAATGAATATATATGCGTAAGAACTGAATATATATGCGTAAGAACTGAATATATGCGTAAGAACTGAATATATATGAGTAAGAACGGAATATATATTTGTAAGAACTGAATATATATGTGTAAGAACTGAATATATATGCGTAAGACTGAATATATATGCGTAAAAACGGAATATATATGCGTAAGAACTGAATATATATGCGTAAGAACGGAATATATATGCGTAAGAACGGAATATATATGCGTAAGAACGGAATATATATGCGTAAGAACTGAATATATATGTGTAAGAACTGAATATATATGTGTAAGAACTGAATATATATGTGTAAGAACTGAATATATAAGAGTTAGAACGGAATATATATGCGTAAGAACGGACGGAATATATATGCCTAAGAACGGAATATATATGCGTAAGAACGGAATATATATGCGTAAGAACGGAATATATATGCGTAAGAACGGAATTATATGCGTAAGAACTGAATATATATGTGTAAGAACTGAATATATATGTGTAAGAACTGAATATATATGTGTAAGAACTGAATATATAAGAGTTAGAACGGAATATATATGCGTAAGAACGGACGGAATATATATGCGTAAGAACGGAATATATATGCGTAAGAACGGAATATATATGTGTAAGAACTGAATATATATGCATAAGAACGGAATATATATGCCTAAGAACTGAATATATATGCGTAAGGACGGAATATATATGCGTATGAACGAAATATATATGCGTAAGAACGGAATATACATGCGTAATAACTGAATATACATGTGTAAGAACTGAATATACATGTGTAAGAACTGAATATACATGTGTAAGAACGGAATATATATGTGTAAGAACTGAATATATATGAGTAAGAACTGAATATATATGCGTAAGAACGGAATATATATGCGTAAGAACGGAATATATATGCGTAAGAACGGAATATATATGCGTAAGAACGGAATATATTGCGTAAGGACTGAATATATATGCGTAAGAACTGAACATATATGCGTAAGAACTGAACATATATGCGTAAGAACGGAATATATATGCGTAAGAACGGAATATATATGCGTAAGAACGGAATATATATGCGTAAGAATGGAATATATATGTGTAAGAACGGAATATATATGCGTAAGAATGGAATATATATGCGTAAGAACTGAATATATATGCGTAAGAACAGAATATATGCGTAAGAACTGAATATATATGCGTAAGAACTGAATATATATGCGTAAGAACGGAATATATATGCGTAAGAACGGAATATATATGTGTAAGAACGGAATATATATGTGTAAACGAATATATATGTGTAAGAACTGAATATATATGTGTAAGAACTATATATATATATGCGTAAGAACGGAATATATATGCGTCAGAACTGAATATATATGCTTAAGAACGGAATATATATGCGTAAGAAAGGAATATATATGCGTAAGACGGAATATATATGCGTAAGAACGAAATATATATGTGTAAGACTGAATATTTATGCGTAAGAACGTAATATTATGCGTAAGTACGGAATATATATGCCTAAGAACTGAATATATATGCGTAAGAACGGAATATATATGCGTAAGACTGAATATATATGTGTAAGAACTGAACATATGTGTAAGAACTGAATATATATGCGTAAGAACTGAATATATATGCGTAAGAACGGAATATATATGCGTAAGAACGGAATATATATGCGTAAGAACGGAATATATATGTGTAAGAACTGAATATATATGTGTAAGAACTGAATATATATGAGTAGGAACTGAATATATATGCGTAAGAACGGAATATATAAGCGTAAGAACGGAATATATATGCGTAAGAACGGAATATATATGCGTAAGAACGGAATATATATGCGTAAGAACGGAATATATATGCGTAAGAACTGAATATATATGCGTAAGAACGGAATATATATGCGTAAGAACTGAATATATATGCGTAAGACGGAATATATATGCGTATGAAATGCGTATGAACGAAATATATATGCGTAAGAACGGAATATATATGCGTAATAACTGAATATATATGTGTAAGAACTGAATATATATGTGTAAGAACTGAATATATATGTGTAAGAACTGAATATACATGTGTAAGAACTGATATATATGAGTAAGAACTGAATATATATGAGTAAGAACTGAATATATATGCGTAAGAACGGAATATATATGCGTAAGAACGGAATATATATGCGTAAGAACTGAATATATATACGTAAGAATGGAATATATATGTGTAAGAACTGAATATATATGTGTAAGGACTGAATATATATGTGTAAGAACTGAATATATATGCGTAAGAACTGAATATATATGCGTAAGAACGAAATATATATGCGTAAGTACGGAATATATATGTATAAGAACTGAATATATATGTGTAAGAACGGAATATATATGCGTAAGAACGGAATATATATGCGTAATAACGGAATATATATGCGTAAGAACGGAATATATATGCGTAACAACGGAATACATATGTGAAAGAACTGAATATATATGCGTAAGAATGGAATATATATGTGTAAGAACTGAATATATATGTGTAAGAACTGAATATAATTATATGTGTAAGAACTGAATATATATGCGTAATAACTGAATATATATGCGTAAGAACGGAATATATATGCCTAAGAACGGAATATATATGCCTAAGAACTGAATATATATGCGTAAGAACGGAATATATATGCGTAAGAACGGAATATATATGCGTAAGAACTGAATATATGTGTAAGAACTGAATATATATGTGTAAGAACTGAATATATATGTGTAAGAACTGAATCTATATGTGTAAGAAGTGAATATATATGTGTAAGAACTGAACATATATGTGTAAGAACTGAATATATATGTGTAAGAACTGAATATATTGTGTTAGAACGGAATATATATGTGTCAGAACTGAATATATATGCATAAGAAACGGAATATATATGCCTAAGAACTGAATATATATGCATAAGAACGGAATATATATGCGTAAGAACGG
>JAWPHD010020827.1:0-30354 GCA_037043455.1 Cyrtodaria siliqua | reverse complement strand
AGTCACACTTTCCATTTCTTGTTCATAAAAGTGTGACTTTAGTGTTTACATGGGTCGTTTGTAATTGCTTATTGTGGTTTAGTTCTAGCATTGCCCATGAAAAAAATAAAATGAAATGATGTAAAAATGATTGAATTGGTATTTCCTTTTTATTTTATTGAAAAACATTCAACCCATCGATATATATAACCCAAAACGTGAGCGGTGTAGTTAGCAGTTTTGAGAAGTGTATTGAAAAAAAAAAGTTAAAAAAAAATGGTTTGGAGGGGAGTGGGAGTGGGAGTGCGAGCGGGGGGAGGGTGGGAGGAGGGAGCCCATGCCCCAATATGGGTGAAGTATGAATAAGATGCATAATGCTATAAGAAATCCCAAAACCAAAATTATAGATATATTATACATGCTTACATGCAAACCTAGATTTGCCTTTATTGTACATTTTATGGGCCATCACAATTTGGGTTCCTTGGGAGCCCAGAATTTGCAAAAGACAAAATTACTTATCCAACCCTTTACAACATACTATTAGGAAACCAATTACAAAATTTAGTTCAGCTAGGACAAGAAATGAGAAATGTAAGAGATAAAGACCTGTTAACACAGCTTACACGCAAATTTTGATGTGAAACAGACACATTTTAAGGGCTATCAGACTTTGGGTTCCATGGGAGCCCATTGGTTACAGGAACCAAAATTACTTATGTAGCCCTTATGATAATGCTATAAGGAAGCCCATGGCCAAATTTGGTTGTGCTAGGATAAGTAATGTAAGAGATATAGACTTGTAAACACAGCTTACACGCAAACCTTGATGTGGGACGCCGACGCCGACGCCGACGCCAACGCCAACGCCGACGCCGACCCCGGGGTGATTACATAAGCTCTCTTATTCTTCGAATAGTCGAGCTAAAAACAGGTGAGATAAATGGCAATATTTATCATGTAAGAAAATGCGCTAAACTAAAACAAACCGCGCTCTCTACATCGAAAACTACATCGAAAACAAACCGCGCTCTCTACATCGAAAACTACATCAAAAACTACATCGAAAACAAACCGCGTTCTCTACATCGAAAACTATCGCTTACCTGCAACAAACATTCGCTTCGATGAACGTTAACATCAACAAACCAAACCTGGTAAAATATATGTATACCTTGGCTTTAAAATTTAGTTGTGAGGTTAAAATCTATAAGAAACATATTAAAACACAATTGAACTGATCCAACAAATGTATTTTGATGAAATATAAGGCAGTATAGTAGATATATACAAGTTATTGCCGTATAAACTGCCTGATAACATTTCCACGTCGTAAACTAAATATGGCCACCTGAAAGTCTCGTGCACTGTGTAATTGTAAAACAAAGACAGGTAGTGTACAGTGTTATGGGGAATAATTTTGTAAAATCACAATTATTTGCGAAATATGGGTTTCCACATCTACAAATCATATATATGTCTACAAACTAGCGTCTTGATATCTACAAACTCAAACTTGATTGGCACTTTACCAAGGTTTGCAAGCCAGACACATCGCTATACAATAGCACATAATTGGAAAAGTACAAAAGTGAGCCCCACTCGCCGTCCCAAAAAGGTAATATAACTATATACCCGTATTTGATATATGCCATTGATTATATACATGTAATCATTAATCTGTTTACATGCAACTGAAAATATGTTCAGTCTGTTTTCATATATTGGCGTGTTAGGTTCATCTTTAACTAGTTTAAGTTCTGTGTTCCTGATGACTAATAGCGCATTTCTGCGCCATATAAATTGTGTACACGGACAAGATTCATGGTTACCAGTACCAATATATGGAACATCGGTGGATATTTGCTTCACTGGTCCTGGAGCAATTTACAGGAACCAGCCCTACCACCGCCAGCAGAGTCCATAGTCTACTGATTTGCCAGGAGTCCATGGTCTGCTGATTTGCCATGAGTCCATGGTCTGCTGATTTGCCATGAGTCCATGGTCTACTGATTTGCCATGTATGTTGAGTTGATCAAATAGAGTGGATTAATCTAACTTTATATTGAACTACTGAACTAAATACTGAACAACTATCAATCTGTAAGGCCTTGTTTATATAATGTCATAGAACTCTCTAGCAGTTTCTGTACCAGAACATCCCAAACAAGAATGCAAGATAAACATAAACGTGCTATTTATTTAAATGACCTTAAAGAACAAAATGTCTATTAGATTCAGAGTTGCGGACAATGAAATGTTCAAGTATTATTGTTTAAGAAAATATTTTGTAACCGACAAAAAATAAAACTTGGCCAAGAACCACTCCATATGGGGCATTGCAATCTGTTTGTTATGATTAAAACTAACAAAGCTTTGTGTATATTCCAAAAATTAAAATATTTTCGCTCTACTGGCCGAAGGGTTATGTTCGTCGTCCTCGTCGTCAGTTTGTCCATTGTCTGTCCGTCGTCTGTTACTTTTTGCCTCGTTTAGGCGATAGGCCTTTATTTTTCTTCCAATCTTCACCAGATTGTTAATATCATTGAAAGCTCGGACAAGTTTAGAAACCAGCCAGATCGGACCAGTAACAGCGGAATTATGGTCATTGATTTTGTTAAACATGCTATACGTTGCGTCGTTAAGACGATAGAGCCTTTATTTTTAACTTGTAATGATCTTTACCAAATTTTATCGGATTCTTGATATCAATGAAAACTGCGGAAAATTCGAAAACCAGCCAGATCAGACAAGTATCACCGGTTATGGCCCTTTATTTAGTAAACAGAAATGCTGTATGTTGCCTTGTTAAGACGATAGTGCCTTCGTGTTTCATTTGATCTTTACCAAACTTTACCAGATTACTAATATCAATGAAACTCGGAAAAGTTCGAAAATCAGCTAAATCGGACCACCGGAGTTATGGCCATTGAGCACAAACCATGTTTTTCTATTTTTAGGGACAGTGACTTTGACCTTGACACTACTGACCCCAAATACAATCCCAACCCTCCTTTCCATATAAGCTACCTACCCGGCAAGTTGATTTGCAATACCTCACTCCTAACAAAAAATATTGAGCGGAAATATGTTTTTCTATTTCAGTAACAGTGACCTTGACCTTGAACCAGTGACCCAATTACTCCACATAACCTGCATATCCAGCAAGTTAAATCGCAATACCTCACTCCAAACAAAAGTAATTGAGCTGAAAGCATTTTTTCCTATTTTCAGTAACAACGACCTTGACCTTGACCCAGTGGCCACAAATGCATTCCCGACCTTCCTTTCAATATAAGCTACCTACCCTGCAACTTTCATCGCAATATGTCTTTCCTATTAAAAATTATTAAGCGTAAACCATGAGTTTGACCCAAGTTCCCAATATAGCATATTGCATATTTTAACAAATAAAGTGCCATAACTCCGAACTGGCTGGTTTTCGAACACGTCCGAGCTTTCATTGATATCAACAATCTGGTTAAGTTTGAAAAAGATCGGATGAAAATGAAGGCCCTATCGTGTTAACAAGGCAACATTTAGCAATGTTAACTAAATCAAGGACCATAACTCCGGTGTTACTGGTCCGAACTGGCTGGTTTTCGCCATCCCATAAGCTCTGTTGGCCTTTGACCAGTAGTGCTGAAAATGAAATTTCTAAAATTGTTATTAATCATATTGTGTTCCACACAGTGTCTATAATGTACTGATTATTTCCTAATCAGCGTCTCCGTGGTCGAGTGGTTAGCGACGTTGGGTTGTAAACCTTCGCCTCTCACCGCTGCGGGTTCGAATTCCACTGGGAGCTAGATTTGTAAGTGGGCAAGTGTCGATTCTTACGGATGACGGGAGGTGTACTGATTCTACCTTGGAAAAGTGGGTGGTCTGCCTCCACCACAAAAATAATCGACCGTCATGTATAACATTTCATGTGTTGAAAATGACGTAAAGCACCATACAAACAAAACACAATTTCATGATCAAGGTGAAAAATTTAATGTTCTGTACATGGTACCAATCAGGCGACGGGAGTTTGGGTGCGATTGACTTATCCCCGCCTTCTCTGTCAGGAGAACAATATAGTCCACTCATGGTTGTTCACATGAATGACGTTGTTGGAGGCATAATCCGCACTATTAAAGGCACACGCGGCGTTCCGTTAGCTTTCCTACATAACGTGCATTTATTCAATCATTAATATAAATTATAAGAATAGTATAAATCAAATTGTTTTTGCATATTATTGATTGTTGATTATACTGAACACTCAAAATGGTTATTTAATTGAATGCAAGCAGTTTTAAAGTAAAAATGATAACTGAATAAATAAATCGAGACGCTAATTTCAATGCTTAATAAACACTTCACAATTGCCATGTGTCCCTATAATATATATATAGTAGAAAAAATCATACATTTAACTGAACACCTTTCACAAACACTGGATCCAGATATAATCTGTTTTATTTTGCCGCAAGCTGTTGTTTTTCCAACCTTCTTCATGGCGTTTATTTTGAATACAATTATGCTTTATATGGTAAAATGGCGCGATGACGTCATCGTTCAAAGATGGCCGCCTCCATTTATGTTCTTTGCAAATTGTAAATAGGTCAAATCTCCTTTGTTTTTCATGGCATTTTGATAATTCTTTCAGCTTTTTTCAAGTTTTTCAGAGCCCTATTAAATAAATAGTGTTTAAAAATAGTGTATCAACCCCTTTAATATTGTTTAAAGTTGTTTTTGTTGTGATATGCAAGACATAGGGGGCACTTAAATACAATTATTTGAGAAAATTAATAGACCATTTTAAAATTTAGTAAAAAACGTGACGTTCACAAACAGCTGACAATCTAGGCACATAGTGTTATATGATTCTTAATAAAGGCCTATTTAGTTGAACACTTTGATGTTAACTCAGTCGTACATGGTAACAATCAAGCGGCCATGACTTTTAAAACAATCAAGATTGCCGTGAGTCCCTTTAGAAGAAAGCAATACTCTAAATACTCGTAGTGTGTCCTGCACCGTGTTTATAATGTACTGATTACTTCCTGATCAAGTTGAACACTTTGATTTCTTTATCCCATCTTTATCTGTTTGTAGAACATTGATTGTCCTCCCCTGGTTGTCCACCTGAATAACGTTGTTGGAGTCGAAGCCACAGACCAGTAGGTGGTCATTCTCAAGCACGCACATTCCCCAGGCAAATTTGAGTTGTGGGTCCGTGAAGGTGGAGTGTAAGTTTCCCTGTCTGTCTATTGTAATCACTCCTTTGGCTAGATCAGTGATATACATCTTAGTTGCACTATTATTCAGAACAATTTGTCTCGGCGTGGAGAATATATTCTGTCCTGCTGAGTCATCCCGGAATGTCCGTAAGTGGTCTCCAGACACGCTGTATACTATTACTTGTGGTTCTGGAGTTTGACTGGAAATGAACAACTCACCGTTACTAAAGGCGATGTATAGAGGTTTTACTGTCATTGCGAATTGTATCTTCATTTCAACATTCATTGCTACAGCCGCCTCTGTGGGACCGCTCCTACACACACTCCATGGTGGACGAGATAAGGCACAGTGGTCCACAACCTTGTAGTTTGTATCCAGTCTCTTCAATTTGCAGTTGTTATAGTCCGTTATTAACAATGTTCCATCGTCCAGCAGACACGTCCCCCAAATTTTTCACACCTTATATAATGAATATTGAAGTGAGAATTATATGTTTGGCTTTATCTTAATCAGTTATTTTTGAAAGTGTCAAGATTTAATTGCAATATGTATATTATATGAACAGAGGATCTTAAATGAGTTCATATTCAATAGTTGTGTGTGACCGTAACCTGGCTGTATGATCTGTATGATCTTGTTTAACACATGTATAAAGTTACAGTCCATTATGTAAATCAGTTTCGGAGATACAAGCTTACATGCACATAAAAACAATTTATCTCTTTTTTTCGAAAGAGTCGAGTTAACATATTAAATATTAAGAACATGTATATGTGTTACCTCCTTTCTTGACTATTATATTTCATATAGAGTAGATATAGTTCTAAACTATTACCGTATTACCACGCGAAAAAAAGGAAAAGACGACACTTCCGCGACGTCACGCGAAAAGACGACACTATCAAATGGCGTCTTTTCGCGCGGAGTTCTGTAGTCTTTTCGCCCGTGAAATGGCGTCTTTTCGTTCTGTCGTTCTGTCGTCTTTTCGTTCTGTCGTCTTTTCACTGCATTTGTCGTCTTTTCGACCTGTCGTCTTTTCATTCTGTCGTCTTTTCGTGGGCGAAATAACAAAAAGACGAAAAGACGACAATGGCAGAAATCAGCCACCGTAAAGAGAAGTTAAAAGGAAAAGTAGGATGTACATCAGGTTTTGGTGCCTAATTTGTTTAAAAACATAATAACGTATGAAATTACCAATTTAAAGAGTGATATAGTTGATAGATGTAGACGGAACATTAACAGTGTCCTATAATTCAGCGCAATAATTAACATTATAATACAACAAGTCTTTAAAGTCCATAGAGAAACCTCCAAGTTATAAATAGCTGTCACGCGGAGCAAACCGGTGAAATCTACACAAGACGCTTGCTTTGCAATACATTGCAAATTATTTTACCGCCAAGTTTAAAATAGCTATCCTTGGCGCGTCACCATAGGCAATACCTTGATCGGGTCGTTTATTTTATATGTTTAGCGAAATTTCGTTTGATGTTTTATGGCTCACATAAATAATGTATTTGAACAATTCTAAGAATAATACCAATCCTGCTGTACTTCCGTTAAGACGCCACGCGATATGTTTGCTACTAAACTGGTTCAGTCAGCAAGTTTCCTATCTGTTTATTAGAATGTCTGTGACAAAAGCTACAAATCAAGAAACCTAATGACATGCCTATGGTAATGAAGTATTTTTTTATTTTTATTTACTGTTTATTAGTTACTATGTACGGTGTGAATATGGTGTTGCCCTCTACCCGCCCCCATTCCATCGCCCCTCCCCTCGCCACCCCACATCACGACGTCGAACTTGTCAACATTGTATTTGTTGTACATTTTTAGATTTGTTGTTTTGCTCTTTTTGATAGTAAATTGATTGATAGTCCATTATGTGTATTTAGAATAAATAACGCTGAAGTTCTTTCTAAATTCAGTATTGTTTTATTACAGTTACAAATGCAAGTAAAATGTTTAGCAAGACGTTCCAAGTAAAAGTAAAGTTATTGAATAACATTCATCCATATTATTGATATGAGACGGCATGTCCGAGGGCGTATCTTAAAACGCTAACTCTAACTCTAACTTAACTGTTTTACTGACTATAGACTCTCTCTAGACTAAACGCTTACTCTCTTTTACAGTACAATATAATTACAAAATAATTACAAAATAAGTTACAGGTATGTAAACAGTTGCTAATAACATAATGATAAAATGTCCCGTAAGATGTATTGACAATACAGCTGTTGGTAAAAGGTTACCATACAGGAGACAGTTTCTAAATGCAAGCAATACACTGAAACAATAGGCCCAAGAGGGCCTGTGGTCGCCCTACTGGCTAAAATGGCTCTTAATAGTATCAAGGGTTGTCATCATAAAATACTTATTTTAAACTAAAAGGCCACGGCCTACATGTTCAGCTCTATTATACAGGTCCAATTTTTTTATTTTACCAACACCAATGTCAATCCCAAAACATATTAAATTAATGTCTAACAGTGGGAGACGCATGTCGGAGCAGAGAACGGACGTGACCTATATTTCTTCGAAAGTAGGTCACAGCGACCTGAAATTTTCCACATGATTTTGCACATTTCCTGCGAGAAAGAAACGAGATACACAGGTTGCAATACCTCACTCCTAACACAAGTTATTGAGCGGAAACCATTTTTTCTATTTTAGTAACAGTGACCTTGACCTTAACGACAGTGGCCACAAATGCAATCACAACCTTCCTTTCCATATAAGCTACCTACCCTACAAGATTCATAGCAATATATACTCTTAACAGAAGTTATTGAGCATAAACCATGAGTTTAACCCAAGTTCCAAATACAGCATATTGCATATTAAAAACAATTGGTTTTTAAACTCGTCTCGAGCGTTCATTGATATCAACAATCTGGTGAAGTTTATCTGAAAAACTTAGAAAAGTGCGAAAGAATGATCAAAATCGGATAATAAACAAAGAAGATATGATCGTTTGAAGGCACAGTTTTAAATAACCATATATGGAATATTTATAAATATGAAACTCTACTGATTTATAGGAAGAAAATGACAGCAACTATATCAAAAATATGTATAGGTAATGGCAATAATGCTTTATATGACCAGTGAAGGATTTTGCATTCATTTGCAGTGATTTTCTTTGCTTTAAATGATATTTATCAATATTCCATAAATGGTAATTTGGAACTATGACATCACATTTCTAAAAATGGCGGCTTCCATATATGTTTAAGAACAACCTTCAGATGGTCATATCTTTTTTGTTTATCATCCGATTTTGATAATTCTTTGAACTTTTCCCAAGTTTTTCAGAACTCTAAATAATAGAGCTTGTTTGGCTGTGTCGCTACATTCCCTTTAACTATAAGAACAGTATAAATCAAATTGTTTTTACATACTATTAACTGTTGGTTATATCGTACCAATACTATATTTATTGTAGAATAAGATGAACAAATAAAAACTCAACAAATGTTAGTTAATTGAAGTTCATACGTGCACGAGAAACAGTTATAACAAGAATTTCCATTTTTACATAGTTATATAGGAAAAAATGCAAAATCATAGTGGATGACGTCATCCACTCTTCTTCATGGCGTTTATTTTACATACAATTATATAGAGAGACATTTTTTAATTATTATTACTTTTACTATTAATTATTTGTATTACGGATTATATACATATTACAATGACGTAAAACTCAAGCATACTTGTAAATCATGTTACTAAGTGTTTACTGCACGTAGTCTTGATCATCGTCGACGCTTGATTGTAAATACAAACGTCTTGATATTTTGTAACATACTTTGTAAGTTGACGTTGTTGAGATATGCAAGCCATAGGAGGCTGCAATAAGCTAAAATTAAATAATTGGACAAAATATTAGACAATTTTAAAATTTAGTTAAAAACGTTACGTTCACAAACAGTTGACAGTCTATGCAAATAGTGCTATATGATTCTTGATAAAGGCCTATTTAGGCCGAACATTTGAAAGAGCAATTTGTGTCAATCGTTTAGAATAAACTATTCCCTTTGGAATCAACTGTGTATTATTGAAGTGTATTATTGTAACGATTACTTCCTGATCAAGTTAAACACTTTGATGTTATCTGTATAGTGCATGGTAACAAACAGGCGGAAGTGGGCGGCATCGTAGGTGAGTGACTGTGGTTTCTTTATCCCATCCTTCTCTGTCAGTAGAACATTGATTGTCCTCCCCTGGTTGTCCACCTGAATGACGTTGTTGGAGTCGAAGCCACAGACCAGTAGGTGGTCATTCTCAAGCACGCACAATCCCCAGGGAGACTTGAGTTGTGGGTCCGTGAAGGTGGAGTGTACGTTTCCCTTTCTGTCTATTGTAATCACTCCTTTGGCTAGATCAGTGATGTAAACCTTGGTTGCACTATTATTCAGAACAATTTGTTTCGGCCAGGAGAATATCTCCTGTCCTGCTGAGTCATCCCGGAATGTCCGTACGTGGTCTCCAGACACGCTGTATACTACTACTTTTGGAACTGGGATGTTACTGGAGATGAACAACTCACCGTTACTAAAGGCGATGTATTTAGGTGATACTGAGATCGAGAATGATCTGGAGATGGACAGTCGGCCGGATGTAGATACAAATTGTATCTTATTGTCTCCACACAATGCTACAGCCGCCTCTGTGGGACCGGTCCTACACACACCCCATGGTCGACAAGATAAGGTACAGTGGTCCGCAACCTTGTAGTTTGTATCCAGTCTCTTCAATCTGAAGTTGTTATAGTCCGTTATCAACAATATTCCATCGTCCAGCAGACACGTCCCACAAATGTAGCATGTATCCATATCACCACTGACCTTGACATTGTAATCTCCATGGAAGGTCGCAGAACTGATTGTTCTACTATCGCTGACCTTGACATTGTAATGACGTTGAGGAATTGTAGAACTTGCTTGGTTACTTTCCACGGAGTCGACATCGCCTATTTTCTTCAGATTCATGAAATAATCTGTGACGTCTGTGTTGAAGGAGAAGCTGAAGGTTTCTTTCCCTACGGATGTTTGGATTTGCTGAAGTAGTTTGTTTCCGTCATGTTGGTCACCTTTCCCTTTCCTGACTTGTAGAAACAGTTCCACTTCATTATCCACGTTGGTTGTGTCGATGTGTTTGATGTTGGTGTCAAGTGTTGTCATCGTATCCTGCAGGTTTTGGATTTCGTTGTTTATTTTGTTTTCCAGTTTCTTGTGTGCGGTGCCTACTTCATCTTTAGCCGTCTTCACTACGGTGTCCAGGTGTTTGATGATCTTTTCTCTATAGGTGTCAATATCAGTCAGGATCTTGACTTTCTTCTTCCCTATTCTGTTCAAGTCTCCTTCTCTGGCTGCCTTGACCTTACCTAATTGCTGCTGGAGAGTTTTCATGCCATCCTTTACATCTATCACCGCCGTGCTGTTTTTGGTTCCTCTGGCCACGTTGGGGAGGTAGTCAATACCGTCGCACGGCCTGAATAGTACATTAACATGAATATGTGTTTACTATGTAATAATACAAAGTAGCTGATATAGAGGTAATAAGGAAATGTGTTTCCAGTCATATCGGTTATGATGATTTCTTAATTTTTATATGAATCAACAAGATAGGACAATATCGACAGCACTTGTAAATAACACAGAACATTGTTGACAACACTACAAGAAATCTATTTTCTCTGATGGTGTGGACATGTGATTGAGAGAGAGTGGGTGGCGGACAGAACACTACACACTACAGGAAAGCTTGTTTCTATTATGTTGTTGAAATGTCATTGAGAAAGTGAAGAGTGGGGGTGTGTGGGGGGCGGGGGCGGTGAGTACACTACATGAAAGCTAGTTTATGTTATGTTGTTGAAATGTGATTGAGAGAGTGAGGTTGGGTGGCCGGGAGAACACTACAGGAAAGCTAGCTTATGTTATGTTGTTGAGAGTTGGGAATTGGGGTGGCGGGCAGAACACTACAAGAAAGTTAGTTTCTATTAAGTTGGTTACATGTGTTTGAGAGAGAGTGGGGTTGGGTGGCGTGGAAAAAACTACATGAAAGCTAGTTTCTGTTATGTTGTTGACTTGTGATTGAGAGAGAGTGAGAGAGAGTTCGTTTGGGTGGCGGGGAGAACACTACAGGAAAGATATATTCTGTATGTTGTTGACATGTGATTGAGAGAGAATGGCGTTGGATGGTGGGAGAACACTACAGGAAAGCTAGTGTCTATTATGTTGTTGACATGTGATTGAGAGAGAATGGAGAGTTGGAGTGGCGGGCAGAACAATACAAGAAAGCTAGTGTTTTTATTACGTTGTTGACTTATGATTGAGAGAGAGTGGGAGTGGGATGGCTGGGGGGGACACTACATGAAAGCTAGTTTCTATTATGTTGCTGACATGTGATTGCGAGATAGTGCGGTTAGGTGGCGGGAAAAACACTACCTGAAAGCTAGTTTCTGTTATGTTGTTGTCATGTGATTGAGAGAGAGTGGTGGCGTGGAGAACACTACAGGAAAGCTTATTTCTATATAGTTGTGTTGACATCTGATTTAGAGAAAGTAGAGGTGGGGCAGCGGGGAGAAAAATACAGAAAAGCTAGTTTCTATTATGCTGTTATGTGATTGAGAGAGCGTGGGGAGCTGGGGTGGCGGGGAGTACACTACAGAAAAGCTAGTTTCTGTTATGTTGTTGACATGTGATTGAGAGAGATTGGGGTTGGGTTTCGGGGAAAACACTACATGAAAGTTTCTGTTATGTTGTTGACATGTGATTAAGAACGAGATTGCGGTTGGGTGGTGGGAAGAACACTACAGAAAAGCTAGTTTCTGTTATGTTTTTGACATGTGATTGAGAGAGAGTGTGGGGTGGGGTGGAGGGATAAAGTAGAGGTGGCGAGAAAACTACAGGAAAGCTAGTTTCAAATATGTTGTATGTGATTGAGAGAGAGTGGAGAGTTGGGGTGGCGGGAAGTACACTACAGGAAAGCTAGTTTCTATTATGTTGTTGACATGTGATTGAGAGAGAGTGGGAGTGGGGATGGCGGGGAATACACCACAGGAAAGATAGTTTCTGTTATGTTGTTGACATGTGCTTGAGAGAGATTGGGGTTGGGTTGCGTGGAAAACACTACAGGGAAGCCAGTTTCTGTCATGTTGTTGACATGTGATTGGGAGAGAGAGAGTGCGGTTGGGTGGTGGGGAGAACACTACAGAAAAGCTATTTTCTATTATGTTCTTCACATGTGGTTGAGAGAGTGTGTGGGGTTGGGTGGAGGGGAGAACACTACATAAAAGCTAGTTTCTACTATGTTGTTGACATGTGATTGAGAGAGAGTGGGGAATTGGGTTGGCGGGCAAAACACTACAGGAAAGCTAGTTTGTATTATGTTATTGACATGTGATTGATAGAGAGTGTGGTTGGGTGGAGGGAGAAAGTAGAGGTGGCGAGAAAACTACAGGAAAGCTAGTTTCAAATATGTTGTATTTGATTGAGAGAGAGTGGGGAGTTGGGGTGGCGGGCAGAACACTACAACAAAGCTAGTGTTTATATTATGTTGTTGACATGTGATTGAGAGAGAATGGGGAGGTGGGGTGACGGGCAAAATACTACAGGAAAGCTAGTTTGTATTATGTTATTGACATGTGATTGAGAGAGAGTGAGGTGTTGGGGTGGCGGGCAGAACACTACAAGAAAGCTAGTTTCTATTATGTTGTTGATATGTGATTGAGAGAGAGAGAGAGAGAGAGAGAGAGAGAGAGAGAGATGGCGAGAGAGAGAGAGAGAGAGTAGGAGTGGAGATGGTGTGGAGTGCAATACAGGAAAGTTGGTCTCTATTATGTTGTTGACATGTGGTTGTGAGAGAGTGGGAGTGGGGTGGCGGGGAGAACACTACAAGAAAGCTAGTTTCTATTATGTTGTTGACATGTGATTGAGAGAGAGTGGGAGTAGGGTGGCGGGGAGAACACTACAAGAAATATAGTTTCTATTATGTTGTTGACATGTGATTGAGAGAGAATGGGAGTGGGGGGCTGGGAGAAAGCTAATTTGTATTATGTTGTTGACATGTGACTGTGAGAGAGTGGGAGTGGGGTGGCGGGGAGAACACTACAAGAAAGCTAGTTTCTATTTTGGGAGTATTATTTATGTTATGCTGTTATTAGTGATTTAAAGTTGTGTTATTGTGTAATAATACTTATTAACTGCTATATGTTATTGATTAATTTAATGCTATTTGTTAATAGCGAAATTATTATTTTCCTATCTATAATGGATAAAATAATTTACTGTTAGTGTTGTTTGTTTGTTTGTTGTCCGAATCCGCATCAAATTTGCATCACTTTGCTGTTATTCTGTGATGAGAACTCCCCCACCCCTTGCACACCCAACCCACGTAGTCTATGTAGATTTAAAAGCTAACATACAGCCGTACTCATCGCTCAAAAACGGCGTCATTTTGTTAATTAAAGGGGCACGTCTGGTTGTCTACAGGGAGAACAGATTGTAAGCAGTGTCATGTGAGTACTTGTTACAGTATGGTAACCTACATTAGTGTTTGTAACATTACTGCTGTATACATGAGTACTGGTAACAGTAATGTTGTGCGCATTAATATTGGTAACACTATTGTTTTGCACATGAGTATTTGCTGGAATACTGAGGTGTAGCTGAGTATTGGCTGAATACTGTTGTGCAAATGGTTATTGGTAACAGTACTGGTTGTGTACATGAGTATGTGTTACAGTACCGTTGTATATCTGAGTGTTTGTAACATTACTGCTGTGAACATGAGTATTTGTTACAGTATTGTAAAGTACATTAGTGTTTGTATCATTACTGCTGTATACATAAGTATTGGTAACAGTACTGGTGTGTACATGAGTATTTGTAACAGTACTGTGATGTACATGTGTATGTGTTAGAGTACTACTGTTTTTATAAGTATTGGTAACAGTGGTGATGTGTACCTGAGTATTGGTAACAGTAGTGTTGTGTACCGGAGTATTGGTAACAGTAGTGTTGTGTACCTGAGTATTGGTAACAGTGGTGTTGTGTACCTGAGTATTGGTAACAGTAGTGTTGTGTGCCGGAGTATTGGTAACAGTAGTGTTGTGTACCTGAGTATTGGTAACATAATGTTGTGTACCGGGGTATTGGTAACAGTAGTGTTGTGTACCGGAGTATCGGTAACAGTAGTGTTGTGTTCCGGAGTATTGATAACAGTGGTGGTGTGTACCTGAGTATTGGTAACAGTAGTATTGTGTACCTGAGTATTGATAACAGTGGTGTTGTGTACCGGAGTATTGGTAACAGTAGTGTTGTGTACCGGAGTATTGATAACAGTAGTGTTATGTACCGGAGTATTGGTAACAGTAGTGGTGTGTACCTGAGTATTGGTAACCGTAGTGCTGTGTACCGGAGTATCGGTAACAGCAGTGTTGTGTACCGGAGTATTGGTAACAGTAGTGTTGTGTACCGGAGTATTTGTAACAGTAGTGGTGTGTACCGGAGTATTGGTAACCGTAGTGTTGTGTTCCGGAGTATTGATAACAGTAGTGTTTTGTACCGGAGTGTTGGTAACAGTAGTGTTGTGTTCCGGAGTATTGATAACAGTGGTGGTGTGTACCGGAGTATTGGTAACCGTAGTGTTGTGTACCGGAGTATTGGTAACAGTAGTGTTGTGTACCGGAGTGTTGGTAACACTACCGTTGTGTGCATGAGTATTGTAACAGTAGTGTTGTGTACCGGAGTATTGGTAACAGTAGTGTTTGTACCGGAGTATTGGTAACAGTAGTGTTGTGTTCCGGAGTATTGATAACAGTGGTGGTCTTTACCTGAGTATTTGTAACAGTAGTGTTGTGTACCGGAGTATCGGTAACAGTAGTATTGTGTACCGGAGTATCGGTAACAGTAGTAGTGTGTACCGGAGTATTGGTAACAGTAGTGTGGTGTACCTGAGTATCGGTAACAGTAGTGTTGTGTACCGGAGTATCGGTAACAGTAGTGTTGTGTACCGGAGTATCGGTAACAGTAGTGTTGTGTACCGGAGTATCGGTAACAGTAGTGTTGTGTACCGGAGTATTGGTAACAGTAGTGTTGTGTTCCGGAGTATTGGTAACAGTAGTGGTGTTACCTGAGTATTGGTAACAGTAATGTTGTGTACCTGAGTATTGGAAACAGTAGTGTTGTGTACGGGAGTATCGGTTACAGTAGTGTTGTTTACCGGAGTATTGGTAACAGTAGTGTTGTGTACCGGAGTATTGGTAACAGTAGTGCTGTGTACCGGAGTATTGGTAACAGTAGTGCTGTGTACTGGAGTATCGGTAACAGTTGTGTTGTGTACCGGAGTATTGGTAACAGTAGTGTTGTGTACCGGAGTATTGGTAACAGTAGTGTTGTGTACCGGAGTATTGATAACAGTAGTGTTGTGTACCGCAGTATTGATAACAGTGGTGGTGTGTACCGGAGTATCGGTAACAGTAGTAGTGTGTACCGGAGTATTGGTAACAGTAGTGTGGTGTACCTGAGTATCGGTAACAGTAGTGTTGTGTACCGGAGTATCGGTAACAGTAGTGTTGTGTACCGGAGTATCGGTAACAGTAGTGTTGTGTACCGGAGTATTGGTAACAGTAGTGTTGTGTACCGGAGTGTTGGTAACACTACCGTTGTGTGCATGAGTATTGTAACAGTAGTGTTGTGTACCGGAGTATTGGTAACAGTAGTGTTTGTACCGGAGTATTGGTAACAGTAGTGTTGTGTTCCGGAGTATTGATAACAGTGGTGGTATGTACCTGAGTATTTGTAACAGTAGTGTTGTGTACCGGAGTATCGGTAACAGTAGTATTGTGTACCGGAGTATCGGTAACAGTAGTAGTGTGTACCGGAGTATTGGTAACAGTAGTGTGGTGTACCTGAGTATCGGTAACAGTAGTGTTGTGTACCGGAGTATCGGTAACAGTAGTGTTGTGTACCGGAGTATCGGTAACAGTAGTGTTGTGTACCGGAGTATCGGTAACAGTAGTGTTGTGTACCGGAGTATTGGTAACAGTAGTGTTGTGTTCCGGAGTATTGGTAACAGTAGTGGTGTTACCTGAGTATTGGTAACAGTAATGTTGTGTACCTGAGTATCGGTAACAGTAGTGTTGTGTACGGGAGTATCGGTTACAGTAGTGTTGTGTACCGGAGTATTGGTAACAGTAGTGTTGTGTACCGGAGTATTGGTAACAGTTGTGTTGTGTACCGGAGTATTGGTAACAGTAGTGTTGTGTACCGGAGTATTGGTAACAGTAGTGTTGTGTACCGGAGTATTGATAACAGTAGTGTTGTGTACCGCAGTATTGATAACAGTGGTGGTGTGTACCTGAGTATTGTTAACAGTAGTGTTGTGTACCGGAGTATTGGTAACAGTAGAGTTGTGTACCGGAGTATTGGTAACAGTAGTGTTATGTACCGGAGTATTGGTAACAATAGTGTTGTGTACCGGAGTATTGGTAACAGTAGTGTTGTGTACCGGAGTATTGGTAACAGTAGTGGTGTGTACCGGAGTTTTGGTAACAGTAGTGCTGTGTACCGGAGTATCGGTAACAGCAGTGTTGTGTACCTGAGTATTGGTAACAGTAGTGTTGTGTACCGGAGTATTGATAACAGTAATGTTGTGTACCGGAGTATTGGTAACAGTAGTGTTGTGTACCGGAGTATTGATAACAGTAGTGTTGTGTACCGGAGTATCGGTAACAGTAGTGCTGTGTACCGGAGTATTGGTAACAGTAGTGCTGTGTACCGGAGTATTGATAACAGTGGTGGTGTGTACCTGCGTATCGGTAACAGTAGTGTTGTGTACCGGAGTATCGGTAACAGTAGTGTTGTGTACATGAGTATTGGTAACAGTAATGTTGTGTACCGGAGTATTGATAACAGTAATGTTGTGTACCTGAGTATTGATAACAGTAGTGTTGTGTACCGGAGTATTGGTAACAGTAGTGCTGTGTACCGGAGTATTGATAACAGTAGTGTTGTGTACCTGCGTATCGGTAACAGTAGTGTTGTGTACCTGAGTATTGGTAACAGTAGTGTTGTGTACCGGAGTATTGATAACAGTAATGTTGTGTACCGGAGTATCGGTAACAGTAGTGTTGTGTACCGGAGTATTGGTAACAGTAGTGCTGTGTACCGGAGTATTGATAACAGTGGTGGTGTGTACCTGCGTATCGGTAACAGTAGTGTTGTGTACCGGAGTATTGGTAACAGCAGTGTTGTGTACCTGCGTATCGGTAACAGTAGTGTTGTGTACCTGAGTATTGGTAACAGTAGTGTTGTGTACCGGAGTATTGATAACAGTAATGTTGTGTACCGGAGTATTGGTAACAGTAGTGTTGTGTACCGGAGTATTGGTAACAGTAGTGCTGTGTACCGGAGTATTGATAACAGTGGTGGTGTGTACCTGCGTATCGGTAACAGTAGTGTTGTGTACCGGAGTATCGGTAACAGCAGTGTTGTGTACCTGAGTATTGGTAACAGTAGTGTTGTGTACCGGAGTATTGATAACAGTAATGTTGTGTACCGGAGTATTGGTAACAGTAGTGTTGTGTACCGGAGTATTGGTAACAGTAGTGGTGTGTACCGGAGTATTGGTAACAGTAGTGCTGTGTACCGGAGTATCGGTAACAGCAGTGTTGTGTACCTGAGTATTGATAACAGTAGTGTTGTGTACCGGAGTATTGATAACAGCAGTGTTGTGTACCGGAGTATCGGTAACAGCAGTGTTGTGTACCTGAGTATTGATAACCGTAGTGTTGTGTTCCGGAGTATTGATAACAGTAGTGTTGTGTACCGGAGTGTTGGTAACACTACCGTTGTGTGCATGAGTATTGTAACAGTAGTGTTGTGTACCTGAGTATTGGTAACAGTACCGTTGTGTACCTGAGTACTGTTGTGTACCGGAGTATTTGTAACAGTACTGGTACTCGTACATGAGTATGTATTACAGTCTTTGATAGCCTTTGCATAGCAATATTTTGTTTCTTTGAATAGAGGGTTGTATTCTCTAATGTATACGACATGATTTGACGACATCTGTATTAACCTACTGAGGCTTATGACCGGGAAATTAGGTTGTCTTGATAACGCATGTGGGAGACGGAATTCCAAATTCGGTATAGTTTGTACCTAATGCGTTATCACATGTATATATTTCAATGAATAAAAATCAGACCGGAGAATTCATTTTGGTTAAAAAAAATCATATCTGCTTTTACAATTATTTTTTTAATTAGAACGGTAGCCATAGTTGATAATCATATACAAATGTATCCCTTGTGTATCTAACTATGACTGAACTAGTTTATACCACGTACTCGTGTTTACCAAGGTGTAGTGTATGTTTTACTTATATCAGTGACATTTTTGTGCAATCATAAATGGGAAACCCTATATCGGCAAATATGCCCACGAATAACATAAAACACAGCTATCTTATGTAATTTAAATGGCGTAATTTAATACGTATTTTATAAAAGGTTATTACAGAGACATACGGCAATGTTTATGTTTTTAAAAACTCGCGGTGTCCCGTTAGTTTTTCGTCATAACTACAATACTATATTTAAACATATGGTCGAATAAGAAGGAAAATGAAAACTTTAAATGTTATGTAATTATATGCAAGCAGGTTTAAAGTCAAATTAACAAACTAAGACGTTAATATTAATGCTTGATAAAAACGTCAAGATTACCGCGTGTCCCTTTAACCAAAGAAAGGCAGTAAGGCTGTACATATCAGCATTTTCCTGAAAATAGCAAGCATTCACAGTGAAACGTGTGAGCATCCACAGTGAAACTTGTGACTAGTATATAGTTTTATTTTAATATAATACATATCATCATATGCATGCATATTAAGCGGATTTTTATTATGTCTATTATTTATAAATTGAGCTGTAAGTTACCCTACCTGTGTTGTATGGCGATACAAGCCCCGCAGCAGACGACATCGTGTGTTCCGCAGAACATGTCCATAACTTTGCCCGGGTGCGTCGTACATATCTCCTTGGGTAGGAAAGTTGGAGCCTTCAATCCACTGGCTAGCATAACAGCCTTGTCAAGAAGTTTGTGGCCGCGAAGTCCGTCAAACTTATCATGCTCACTTAGACATTTTACACAAAAGTTCTGGACACAGTCAACACACCCTTTGACTGCTTCTATGTTTTTTCCATCCCTGGCACAAGGCGAACATGGAAACTCAAAATAAATGTCGGATGCGCCTTCCACTGATCGGGAATATCCTCCCCCTGACGCCATTTTGTGTACTTGACTGATAATAGGCTTTCGTACACAGCTGCGTAGTGTTACAGTATCTGCATGCGGTATGATATCCTTATATAGGCCACGAAACCCGTGTAGCGGTTAATCTATTTTGACTTCCCTGCAATCAGTGTCAATACAGTCTGAACAATCCGCTTCACTTAAACTGGTTCCCTCTACATTATCGTTACAAAGTTGACTACGCCAGGGGACCATTTAAACCCATATCTGATATTATCTATGTTATCAACACATACCCCGGTAGTATTGAGCTTTTTAAATTATATACTCTGTAAAAAAAGTTGTGTACCATGGCAGTGTTCGAACCCGTACAATGATCGCTGAACATTCGACCATAACCCTTATTATCTCAGTTGATAATTCACAATAGATCAACAATCAACAATAATTATCGTTTACAATGAAAGTTTGCGAAAAAAATAATAATCTTTTTATTGGTTACTCGAATGTGTCCGTTACTGTTACTTTTTATGGACTTTGCAACATTTTTTACAGACCCTTTGTGTGTTCGCGATATTTTTTTAGAATCAAATCTTGTTTGGAATTTAATGTTTCTGGTACCAAATTAACCGGGTAGGGTAGACATTGCTTACTAAAAAAGATACTTAAATTCTGTCAACTAGTTTTATTTTTATATGACTTTATATACCCTGGTCCAAAACTCGTTTTACCGAGTATATAAATTTATATTTGTTAGTAGTTAGAAGTATTACGTGATAATATGTATCACGTGGTAGTTATTTATTCACGAGTTCAAGATTAGGATTATTAAAGACCCAGATCGATATATCTCGCAAAAAACAACATTTGGTTTACCCAGCTGGACATATTCCGAAACCTTAAATTTTCCTGAAGAAGAAACATTGAGCTGTTCGAAAAACAATGTTGCGCAAGTTTATTTTGCTAATATTTTTCTCAAAAACCAAAATGAATTGAACTGTTTATTTTTATTTTTTTTATATTACCTGTATACATGTGCTATAAAATATGGATAAATATACCGTGTGCGCTCAAGCGATTCCTCACTCTAAGTCCAACCTGTTATTTTCACGTTTTCGACATGCGCTTCGTCGAACATTTTGTAAGCGCGTTAAAATTCATTGCATGATACGTGGTCTAATAGAACATTCGGGACAACCTACTCGATACCATTGAATCAACGTATGTTCGTGGAACGGTCATTGTATGTCATCGTCTGTTAAAAACATGCTGTCGCTTAAGAGTTCTTGTTTTGAAACACCCAGAAGTGTTGTAACCTGTTATATTGTACTAAAGAATTATCAGGGTCTTCAGTCATAATGGAGGCTCTTCACCGAGGTCAGATTGAATATCCGATGTGTGAATTACTAAGAAACGACTTGGTCAGTCGTCCTTTTCACAATTTCTATAAATTACACATTATTTATGTAGTCGTGTGGTTCCCGGGGGCCCCCGTTTGGTCATGGGGCAAAGAATAGGGCCACTGCAGATCCCTTTGGAGGGGTAGGCAGAGGGGTAGAATCCCCCAAATTCATGTTCATTTTGTCATTTTTTGTTCATGTTCATTAAAGGTCTTCATCATGATCCCTGCATTGTTTCAGGTGCCATCTCGCTCGCATCAAAAGAGCAGTGGCAGAAAAACAATAACGTGGCTCCAGCGTAAATGGAGTTTCTACGATAGAATTTGCAGCAACACTGCATTTCAGGGTGAGAAGGTTCTAGGCCCATTTTCCATATTTTATATCGATGTACATGGAATATGAGCCTGGCATGTTCATGCCTGTTAGGCGCCATATAACCTTTTCATGTGTTGGTGCGCCTTAAAACCCCAATTCAATTCAATTCTAAAGTGGATATTTCATTTGCTCAGAGACCATGGCGACATACAGATGCTACTACTGTGCAGCTACCTTTGTTGCGTTTGCCAGTGTCATTAACCACCTTTGTTGTCATCATGGTAATGAGTGGAGTGCGTGGTCCAGTGGTAGAGCGCCGAACTCCTGATCGAGAGGTCGTGGGTTCGATCTTTCGTCGCGACCACGTTATTTATCCTTGAGCAAGATAATTAATCCACATTGCTTAGTACTGGTTTTACCCAGGAAGCCATCGAGATCGATTAATCTAAGTTGCAATAACTTGTTTCCCAATCGATGTAAAATAAATATGTTTAAACATTTAAACAATGAGGACATCATTTACAGAGCACTTGAACTAAACGATAAAGGTACCGAACGAAACGATTTAATGGGGTTGTACCGGATTGTTTCTCAGTAGATGTTACCTCGGATAATCATTTGAGTATCACGAAACATAATTAGACTAAAAAAAGTAAAATCGAATGTTCCACAAACACAGGTGAAACAACCAGAAGCGATCATAATGAATTACATAAGGCTGTTTTTCGGTTCTACTTCCAACGCTCGTATTGTTTTACCACGGACAAAGCTCTGAGCAAACACTGGTGGTGTTTAATAATGCTACAAAGGGTTTTCAAGCTTACTCGTTCTTACAGTTTAGAGAGTATATTTTCAACACAAAAATCGTGCGTTTCCTTTTTTCCCCGTTTACAAGTTTGTAAAGAGCGGTCTGATTGGATGATTTTTATTCTATTCAATGACATAATTCAATTTAAAGAATTTAATCAGATTGTTATAAGTGCGTGTAATAATTAAGCCAACAACCGGATGTTGTTAGCGAGGCAGATATTCTTGAACGGGGAACAAATAAAAAATCTGAATTTTAAGGGTAAGCGTGACTTTGTAGCATTATTGAACAACGCCAGTGTTTGCCCAGAGCTTTGTCTGTGGTTAAAAATACGAGCATTGGAAGTTGACCACCCTGCTTCCCGTCATGTGAAACTATAGCAAGTAGTGGGTTGGGCACAATTTTAGAAATCATAAGATTGTGTTTATTTTCTTTCAGATATTCATAAAACGGATGGTAATAGTGTGTTATTACAGACAGTGTAATATAACTATATGCGTTCAGATATTTGAAGCACTGTTAAGGGATATGTATATGGTTTATGTATGAATCTTATCAGCAACTACACGTCTGCCTCTTTCCCATTGTTGTGACCCAGTGGATAGCAAGTTGAATTCTGAATCCGGAGACCACGGGGTCGAGTCTCACTGGCGCCACTGTGTTACTTCAGGGTGTCGTTTGGCAAGATACTTTCCCTAGACTCGTTCGTTGGACTTGGCGGCCCCGAATATCAGAATCTATCCTCAGAGTACGTTTAAGATCTATATAAATATATCGATAGTAAGGGAAGGCCATGGTTCCCGGATTCCTGTAACTCGAAATAACCTAAACAATGTGTTGATGAGCTGTTAAACAACAATTCAATTTAAGTCAAGAGCAGTCTCGATGAGATTGCATTGCTTTTGCACTAAATCAATTGTAAGTGATATTGACCAAAAAGGCATGTACATTTACTTATAATTCATAAAATAGTGGATTGTCAAACAGACGTTGACCGTTTGCAGCAAAGACGTTTGCCGTTCCAATCAGAAAGTCTCAACAGACGGTTTTATTTTTTCCTCTTATTCCTCCCATGAACGATGGTTTATTTTCACATGAACATAAATATCTAACAAAGAAAAGAGTACGCACTATGAGTAATACCTAGATCTTAAATGAAATACTTACAACAGCTATGTTTCAACTGTGTTGTATTTACTAAAAAAATCCGACAAACTTCGTTTTGTTATACTGTCTGGATGAAAATAGTTCGTCCCATGGCCCTTGAAAATGCGTCTGTGATATAATAAAAAAAGTAATGGTATGAGGTAACTTACGTCAATTGACGGAATCCCACAGCAAAATTGATTTTTCTCACACATGTGTTTGTTTGTAAACATAGTTTACGCAGACGTTGACGTTCCACGAACAGACGTTGATTAAATGGTATCGAGTCGATTGGCCCGTGTTTAGACAAGAGTACGATAATGGACCTTTGGAAACGGCCGAGCACGACACATACGAAATATTGCAGTCTCGGTTTGATTGATACTGCTCATGAGCGGTAGTGAAATATGCTAACTACCTCTCTCGCCCTAGCCCTAAAAAGTCTCACTAAATGTTGATGTATTTTCCGAAAGTAATAACTACAGAAGAGTCAAAGCGCGTAGGACAAGCGGGAAACGCAAAGCGTGTTAAACGCGCCACACCCTTATTGACTATTACACTGATCGGATAGTTGAATCTATAGATTCAACGATTCACGATGACGGTTTTTTTCAAGATATATAGGGGTTGTCGTGACCCGGCTAGCTCTATTTTTGCCACACGCCATAACAAGGGGTTGACAACCCGGCTAGCTCTATTTTTGCCACACGCCATAACAAGGGGTTGTCATTTAAACAAACGCCAGCTACCGTAAACATCATTTATTGATGGTATGAATAATAAACATCTCTGAAAGTATATAATACTCAACGTAAATCATCTAAAATATTACACATATGCATTCCATATCACAGATTAAGTAATTACCCAATAACTTACATAAATATGAAGTTTATCAGACATACAATTACTTAATGTATTTAAAACAAACCATACTTAATGCTTTTAACATCACGTATTACACATATATTACAATCTTACTGTTAATGGATATATTAACATATTGCAAAACATACAAATTCCTTAACGCATATCAGCAGTATGAACTACTAAATAATATAGTCGCAATATAGTCACATAGTTATTATTAATACCTACATGTATATGGTACAAAGACTATATCCATCACATCCATCTCTCCTGCCATTCTATTTACCAGCTCACCACCAGCTCTACATATAGCTGTACATAAAAGGTCTGAATTAGTTCATGTACCTTTAAACTACATCATAACAAACTGGACACAGACAATCGATTCAAATGTCTAGCCAACATCAATATACAATTCGTGGATCGGTTCATATAATGATTACTTATAAAATATACATATCCGACAACGGACGCACGGACGGATCTAATGCCATTTAACTATTATATTCACAGTCTTATAGATGCAAACAGATGCATGGCAATTACAAAGTTACACATAGCTAAAAGCACATCTTAATCCCTATGATTTGGTAATTTGTCAATTATCATTCCTTGATCAATCAGTTGGAATGAATGATAGAGAAATATGACATTAAACAATGACCAAGGAATAAAACAAATATGTTTCCTACCTTCTAAATCCTACATCCGTTTCCAAACACTTCCAAATCATGGTACATAATTTTACCATTATATATTAAAACATAGCTGTCCTATATTCTTAGGAAACTCTAAGAATATAAATATAGACACTGCAAATATTGCAAGTACATTAAACTGATTAAAATAACTGATCCAAGATGGATGCAAACTATATTTTCAAGAGACTTCTTGACACTTCAACTTTCTTTGCAAGACTAATATAAAACTACCTATTGACCAATCAGATTTCACCTGGATGTCAGGTGACAATCTACTTTCCCTCTAAAACCTATTCAGCTATGACCAGTACTATTAAAGGGTGTTAGCCTAATAATGTTAAGGTTAGCATAAATTCAACACATGCAATTATTAGTTCCTTAATGACAATACATATTAAAACAGTAAAAACACACTCTACCACACCAACATTTCAAATACCTGGTTAAATAAAGTATGTGTCATTGGACATAGTCTTTAACAAATGTCTAATTTGCCAAGCAAACTCGGGCGATCCTCTCCATGGCCTTACTTTTAAGGGTATTGAGACATTTAAAACTGCACTTTGTCAAAGCCAGGACAATGGCTATGACATATTGTGTCATTTAAAAAGAATACACAAATGAATCGCTATTAAACAGTCCTGTAATAGTTATTATACGCACAAGTTTAAAATTCAAATAGCAAACGAGAAACGTCCCAAATTTGACACAGATTTAAACGCTACCTCGAAAACTGACAAAATACCGCGAAAACCTCACATGCAGAAAACATGTTGCTTTCTTTGCTGTAGATCAAGAAGTCACAGGGATGATAGAAACCTTACCATATTTGCGAAAGCACAGAGACAAATATCTATTCACAAAAAGCGAAACATCTAACTGATGATGATATTTTGTTAAATATAAAGGGATCAGTGCGTTGACCTGAAGACTTCCACATGGAAACTCAATGCGAAAGAGCAAGAAACCTGACTATCTGCATACTTTGACCGCGTCTGCTGGCACTCAATTGCATATTGTGGACGTTTTACCTGGCACAGACTTACAAACACTGTATGTCATCGATGTAATGGCATTCATTTGGCGGTTCCAATCATTCGTTGCAGCAAGGCTGGGTCATCTGCCAATTCTATATCGGACCAAAATTCTAAAGATGATACCAACCGGTTGCAATGTGTTCGTTTTGTCGGTGACAGGAATGACGTTTCGGATGACAACAAATTAAAATGTGATAGATGTCTCAGAAGAGACAAATCCAACGTGGGTCTAGACTATATTCCGTCTGATAATTTTGATATTTCTGAATGGAAGCAGTTTTTTCACAATCTGTAAATAAAGCAAACATGCTAAATTTTGGCATTATCTTGATATGAAAATGGCGACTGTTTTCCTGATGGTTTGTTTTTTCCTTGGTGAAACATTCAAAGACAGCTCTAAAACATTTGTAGACAGCAAATATGAATGCCGCCAAATAACAGGTTGGTCTTGTACCTCTAGACACTAGAATGATAGCGCATATATCATACAGTGTTGACACATTAGGGTGTAGACAGGCGACGGATACAAATGTCATCATGCTTGCCATGTATTATGTGACTAAGCTGTCGAACTTGAAAGAATTGTGGGTGGAAACGAAAGAAAAGTACATACCGACTCATGTGTTATATCTGACGATTCTAAGAAACCTGTGATATAGTGCTTTGATTTAAGTCCTCAGTGAATGTGACACGGTAAGATATCCTTATATGCGAGGGAAGAAGCAGCCTGCCAGAATTGCTATGAATATGATTGGTCAGTTTCTACACATAGAACAGTTTGGACATCCAGGACAAACTATGGAAAAGACTGATTCGATCATTAATATGGCGAGACTGTTCTTTGTCTCTTTGTATGGAAGGCGGGAATTGCTTCTATTGACACTTTATGTGCTCACTTATTTGGTCCAAGTAAAACAGATGTCAGATCCCTACCACCAACGGATGATGCCTTTAAATTCTATGTATATCGCGCTCTGTATCAACTTGCAATATACAAAAGAGCACTCCTAAATAACCTTTGCCCCCCCCCCCCCACCCCTCTCCCCGACCGCACCCCCCCCCCCCCCGTCACCAACCCCACAAGACCAGACAAATTTGGGAGAAGTGTTATAAACGGAAAGCTGCTACCATTTATGATGGAAAAATAACCACATCAGGCTTTTCTTAAGGACACAGTTTGCAAGTGCAAACAGTCGAAATGTCTCTAGTCATGCTCATGCTGCATGGCATCCTTTCCGTGAATGTGCACCGGTAAACTTGGAAAATGCGGCCGTGTGCAGCAGAATCAGGAAACTGAGTTTAGGTATGACGATGAATCATAAACATGTTACACTTAGAAACGTTGATATGATAAATATATCAAAATAAAATAATGCAATGAAATCATAATTTAAAAAAAATAGTAAATAAATCAATAAAATACTAAATAAATACAAAAATACATAAATAAATAAATACCCCCCTATAGGATCTCTTTTTAAAATAAATGTTCTGTCTACTTTTACCTTGACGTGGTAAGTTTAAGTTTAATAATATTTTAGTGCGGATATGTTACAATACATCAATTCAACATCACAATATTCATAGAAACATATGCAAATGGATTGAACTACAAGTTATTACAACATTAGTTACAGTTCTCTCCTTTGTGGCTGAAAAGGTGTACATGATTATCGGTTTGGAATTGTAACAATATATTTAAATATAAATTTGATAAGGAAAAACGAAGAAAAAAATAATAAAAAAAAAAAAATCCAAAAATGTAAACTCTGCCGTGCCATTCTACCCCACGCAATCTCCACCGAAATAACAGCACAATATATCCGTTCAGGCTGATAGAAACATAGCGACAGTTGATAAAGACAAAATACAACGCTATATTGATACAAAGTTAAGGATTTTGGAATCGTTTAGTGTTTTTAATATAGTTTTGAACTTGATTAAATAGAATATGATTTTCCTCGTCCGTTAGTTGGTCGATGCCGTATAAAAGTTTGTGAGTACTTAAAGGATGAAATATACGAGTGTCTAAAAATAATTGCCGTCTTTCATTTCTGAAAATTACACACCTAAACAAATAATGCTCAACATCTTCAACACCATCACCACATATACAATTGGGATTATCCCTCAAATGATTAAGAAAGAGATCAGCGTTTAAATTGCTGCAGTTGTTTCGCAAACGCGCATGTAGAACTGAAAGGTATCTATCACCCAATATGTAGTATTGGGGTACTATCGGTGGTTTAAAGTAATTGTTAAGTCTAGTTTTAAAACTCGAAAGGGATGGTGCGTGGTAAGGGGGCTTGAGTGCATTTTAGATACCAAGAGCTATGTCGTTAGGTCTAACCAAACCGAACAGGTCAAGTGGGAGAGGCCATATCAAACGTAGTCGAGTGTATTCTAGTTTTACCTACATTTCCTTTTTTATGAGACACACTTTTCCTTGGTTAAGGCGTGACACAAATATTCCGTCTTTTTCAGACAGCATACTCGTACATTGTAAAACTAGTTGCATTAGCCCATAATCGTTGGGATATATGTAAATAATAATTGCAAAACTGATTCTGTGTCCAATAATTAAGCAGTATTATTTTTAAATTGTTTTCAGGGTAAATTATATCAGTGTTCAATTAACCACAAATATAGCTCGTTTAGTCCACCGTATAATTTACATTGGAAGTGAATATATTTATTTGTCATCAAATACAGTAAATTACCTTAAAACGAAGAAACAGAGATATAATATATATACCTATACTATGTCTCTGGAAGAAGGAAACAATTTCAAACGACAATGTCTACGGTTTATGTTACATCTGTGATTTAATGTAACGAATGGGCTTCCATAAAAACTACGTTGCCATTACGTAATGCGGTCGGTAGAAATATCGCAACATTCTAACGATAAAAGTGACCACCTGTTATCTTCACCGCGTGCACGTCGCTGAGTGGGCACTGGTGTCACCATGGTTATTCGCGTGACCATGAGTGGCACTTGACTGAGAGTGAGGATGTCTCCTGCGTCCCATCACAGCACACATCATCTGATGGCTACAGAAACTGGAAGTCAGACGTCCGCGGCCGGAGCCGGAGCTAAGATCAACATGGGGCGCAACCATAACCCCGATCAACGCCGAGGCCGAGGCCTACATTTGACTGAAAACCGAAGGGGGACCAGCCGTCGGGTGGTGTGTGTGGCGCAGAGGTCATACTGTGATGGATGTGGTCCCAAAAACAGGACCCCGACCATATACCAGTAGCGGATATAGGACAGCACCTAGCGGATGTAGGAGCCAGCGCCACGCCAGACAACACTTCACCGCCGCAGCGAAAACCACAGAGCGAAAGCGACAACCCAACTACACACAACCAACGGAATCTACCACACAGCACAGCAGCACCAGATCAACCAACGCATTCGACGTAGAGAAGTCCAGACTCTATTGTGACCATTACTTCAAGATACGTGTCTTAGGTTGCGCTTGTCGTATATGTTGTTGGAGGGACTTTAAACCTTAGAACGACACACACACACACACACACACACACACACACACACACACACGATAAAAGTGAAAATCGGGAGAACGGGTAAACGAATATTGTGTCAGGTAGCCTGGGTCCCGAACAATATTGTGATAACAAGTAAGCAATGATAAAGTGCGAATCGAGTTTGAGTTTGTAGATATCAACATGCTAGTTTGTAGACGGGTTCATTTGCATCATGGGATTGAATTGGCATTGAAAATGTAAACAAAAGCAGTAGTCTTACGATACATGTAGTTTATTTGTTTCTAAAGTTAAGTTACTTTATTTGTCACTGCTTTTAATTCTGATAACTTTGACGACATGTTGCTATATGTTTTATTTGTTTATTCCATTTATTAAATTTGTTCATGGCAAAAAATATACGGTGTATGATGTTATTACAGTTCTTCTAAATATATTGGTCTAAATGCTGTATCGTTTATAGGCTTAATCAAATACACTAAAGATGTCATATATATATCTGTCTGCAAGCTAGCGTGTTGATATCTACAAACTCAAACTTGATTTGTACTTTACCTACAATGAATGCATTTCGCAGTGAATGATCACGCAGCAATTTAACAAGTCATTCGAGGTTTGGTTTGCAAGCCAGTCACATCGCTATACAATAGCACATGATTGGAAAAGTACAACACCCGCCATCCCAAAAAGAGTGAAATGGATGTAATATAACTATATACCCGTATTTGATGTGTCATTGATTATATACATGTAATCATTAAGCTGTTTACATGAAACTGAAGATCGTTGCAGTATATTGGCGTGTTCGGTTCATCTTTTAACTAGTTTAAGTGCGGTGTTCCTGACGACTAATAGCGCATTTCTACGCCATATAAATGTTTGTACACGGACATGATTCAAGGTTACCAGTGCCGATATATAGAACATCGGTGGATATTTGCTTCACTGGAGCAATTTACAGGAACCAGCCCTTACCACCGCCAGCAGAGTCCATAGTCTACTAACTTGCCAGGAGTCCATGGTCTGCTGATTTGCCATGAGTCAATGGTCTACTCATTTACCATGTATATTGATCAAATAGAG
>JAWPHD010020826.1:0-30357 GCA_037043455.1 Cyrtodaria siliqua | reverse complement strand
ACTGTCGTAAGTTGCTATGAAAAACCTGCAAGGTTGGCAACGTCACTGTTACAACAGTATGTTTAAACAGGTTTAAAACAATATTTTTAGCACAAATACATATAAATTTACATGAGTAAAGTCTGAAAAAAACAAAGAACAAACAAAATGTACATAAAAGGATTCAATTCAATATTTCGATATGTTTACGGGGTATGAAAAACATTAGCTAGTTTAAAGTTAGCGAGAAGTCTGATGTTAGTTTCAAGTTAGCGAGAAGTGCCTCGGACTCCACACACTATCGAAATATTGAATTAAATCCTTAAAATATGACGACATTCGCAAATCAATTCTTCAATGGATTCATCTAGTCTTTCATATGCCTGACTTCATTCCTTTTTGCAGCGTTTAACAGTAGCTTCTTGAACAGATATTGTTTATCAATACATTATCTAAGGTTATTTACAGCCGCCCCAGACAGAGGAGAAGGATATATAGGAATCATAAAACCTTCAATACACGGGACTGCCCACTTTATGTCCAGCGCATCCTTGGCCGGGATAGAAAGATGCTGCATCTATAAGTTTCTCGCCACTCACAGCTACGAGTTTGAATCCCACTGTGAACTTGTCAAGTGAGAAAGTGTCGATAATCACGGATGGCTGGAGGTATACAGTAATTATTCAACCCAAGAAAAATAAACTGGTCTGCCTCTACCACAAAAATATATATAGCCTAACATGTGCTAAAATGACGTAAACATAACACACCATTCAAACAGTTTATGTCCACATTAAAAAGACAAAGCTAAGAAATTAAACATCTTCCCCATGGGCACATTGAATTACCCAGTGGTGCAAGTAAGATCTCTGGATTCAAAGTCTACCATGCTGTGTCACAACAACCATTTCAGAAACTAAGACATTTTAAGACAAATGCTTTCAATCGCGGTTGCTGAATCGGTTATAAAACTGTGTTTTGAAAATATGTTCTTCTTTTCTTTTTCTTTTTATATTTTTCAGTGCCATTTCTGCCTTAATTAAGCTGCATGCCTAGATGTCCTGAATGTTCAAGAATGTCCAAGAAAAGAATATAGTATACGTCAGTCTTCCATTGTTTGTGGTTGTTTATGACTGCGTTCTGCTTTATGTAATTTGCAACCAAACTAAAAAGGATGTACCATTAATGTGGCACGATTATCTGCAGTTGATGGATACAAGTGATTTACCAAACAACCACATGTGGCCAACGATCAGTTATTTTATAATAGTAATTGATATTAAGTTATGACATTTCACAAGAAATCATTGCAAAAAATAGAATTCTATTATCGCTGAAAACAAAACATGCAAGCTACTAAGTCAAGAATCAGTCGGATTACCACTATCGCAAAATAGTACAAAATAAACTAAACGAGCTGCATTCGTCTAGTGACATTGGTGAGAAGCGAGTGAGTTGAAGTACGTTACCCAGACATTATTTGACATTGTGTAGTGCATCCGTGGTTGAGAGGCTAAAAATGCTGCGTTGGAAACCTTCTCAACGCTGCGGGTTCGAATCCCACTGGGAGCTAGCCTTGTAAGTGTCAATTCTTACTGACGACGGGAAGTATACAGTACGTGTCTTACATGTTCTACCCAGGAATAAGTGAGTGGTCTGCTTCAACCACTAAAAAAAGTTGACCATCATACATAGCATAAAATGAGCCTGAAAATGATGTTACACACCAAACAAACAGAAATAAGTTTTATTCCATTGCCCTTAAGAAAAAATTTCTTGTCCGATCCAAGTGGTAAGTAGCATACACATTTATGGGTCCTTTGTTCAAGGTCATGCAGTTTTCATGTCCAGTCATACTCCTAAACCCCTCTTTTTTTCTTCTTCTTCCGAGTAAAGAGCTGGGATCTTCATAGATCGTAATTAGCTCTTGAAATAATAAGACACAACATAATTTGCCTATGTGTTTTAATAGACCATGTGTTGCACATTAAAAGACTGGTTACATGTTCAAGGTCAATGTGAATGTAATTTTGGTGTTCATTCCAATAAGCTGTCCAACTATTTCAGATAATGAGATGAAACTGTTACCGTACGATTAATATATTGGGCGTGAACATCACTTAAGTATAAGGTCAAGCTACATGTGCAAGACATTTTCCTTTGGCTTTGTCCATCTGATGGGGATGGTAAATAGAAGGTCCAAACTACCAAAGGCTATCCTGTAATTATTACAATCTTTCTGACAGTAAGAGTAGGGCAGGGTTTCATGACTATTTTGTATTCTTCACCTCTCATTGAGGTGGCTTTAATAACCATAATGTCCTGATGATTGTTTTCATTTGCATTCCAGTAATTTTTAATGAGTTGAGCTCGCTTTGAGGCAGTGCCTTATTCATATTATTTACCATCTTATATAAATACATGTATTGTAACACACTACTTGTGTGTCATATTATGTGGATTTATCATGCAGATATGCACTTTTCTGCCTAATAAAGGGGTGACCTAATAAATTTTGCTTTATTAGGCACTGACCAATAAAGCAAAATCAATGCGGAATCCCTCGGCTATTATTGTACGTAATTGACATTATCTACGTAACGTTATCTGACTTCATAAAACAAACAAAAAACAACAACATGGCAGCGTCCTCAATAAGCGTAACATTCTGAGAAATAGGTAATAATAGTAATTCATACAGAAAATGTGGATAATCTACATGATAAATAGAATATTATGTCAGTGCCTTTTACTATCAAGTTTATTCGGCTCGGTATGAAAACGAAATAATGGCTCGGCAGTGTCTCACCATTTTTCGTTTTCTAAGCCTCCCGTAATAAACTTGATGCCCTAACATACGCAACTATGCTTGGAACTGATCATCCCTGCCAAGATTCATTGAAATCCGGCCAGAGGTTCAGGAGAACTAGTCTGTACAAAGCTAGAGTATTAAATCTTTTAAGGGGCCACAACTCTGCCAAAAATGATTCAACTGGAACATGGCCAGAAAATGCGCAACTAGGCTTGGTACTGATCATCCCTGCCAAGATTCTTTGAAATCTGGCCAGGGGATCAGGAGAATTAGTCTGGACAAAAATGTGTGTATTAAAACCTTAAAAGGTCCATAACTGTGCCAAAAATCAATCAACCAGAACACGGCAATGGAAGACGCAACTAGGCTTGGTATTTATCATTCCTGCCAAGATTCGTTGAAACACTGCCAGGAGTTCTGAAGAAACTAGTCTGGAAAAAGTTTGTGTATCAAAAACCTTTAAAGGCCGTAACTCCGGCAAAAATCTGTCAATCAGAACATAACGATAACATGCAAAACTGGGCTTGGTACTGATCATCCCTGCAAAGTTTCATTGAAATCCGGCCAGGGGTTTAGGAGAACTAGTCAGGACAAAGTTTGTGTATTAAAATATTTAAAGGGCCATAACTCTGCTAAAAATCATTCAACTGGAACAAAGCGATCATATGCACAACTAGACATCAAACTGATCATCCCTAAAAAGTTTCGTTTAAATCCGGACAGAGGTTCAAGAGAACTAGACCAGACAAAGTTTGTGCAGTAAAACCTTTAAAGGGCCGTTACAACTCCACTAAAATAACTTAACCGGAACACGGTGACGACTAGTACAACTAGGCTTGGTACTGATCATCCGTGCAAAGTTTCATTTAAATCCGGCCAAATGAAGGCCATTAACGAGGCAAAATACAGCAATTTTTAACTAAATCAAGGACCATAACTCCGTGTTACTAATCCGATTTGGTTGGTTTTCAGATTCGTCCAAAATTTCATTGTTAGCAACAATCTGATAAAGTTTGATGAAGATCGAATGAAAAATGAAGGCCCTATTGTCATAATGAGGCAAAATATAGCATTTTTAACTAAATCAAGGGCCATAACTTCGCTGTTATTGGTCCGATCTAGCTGGTTTTCGAACATGTCCAAGCTTTCCTTGATATTAACAATCTGATAAAGTTTTGTAATGATCGGATGAAAATTGAAGGGCCTATCGTCTTAACGAGGCAAAATATAGCATTTTTAACTAAATCAAGGGCCATAACTCCGCTGTTACTAGTCCAATCTGGCTGGTTTTCAAACTTGTCTGACCTTTCATTGATATTAACAATCTGGTAAAGTTTGGTAAAGCCCTATCGTCTTAACGAGACAAAAGTTAACGTCGGACGACGGACATACGGACGACGGACAACTCAGCATCCCATAAGCTCTGCTGGCCTAAAAATCAATCTGAAAGACGTCGGTGTATCAAAGTTTGTATTTGGCTGTCAACTCACGACAGAAAGCGTAAAATTAAAGATTGGCTCAACTTATTATCATATTTGAGATTTTCTATACAATACTCTATATTCTGATACATTTCGATTAAATATCGTCAAAACATTAGTGTAACATATTTCGTAAAGTTAATCCGTTCTGTAAGCGGTGTGGTTGTAATTTTTCTATTACTAGATACGATCGACTAATTTCTAACCAATGAAATTGATCCTGAGTGATCAGTCAGGAGTTATTTATAGCGATTGGAATTTCCGTCAAAGGCTGGACATTCATATTTCTTTACGTCTGCCAAGATACTCAAAAAAGTATCGACGGCGGGTAATATAGTGATTAGCAAATTATATTGATGCGCCGTAAGGCGCACAACAGATCAGTGTCGATGGGCCATTTGTAATTTTATGCGACTATGACGCATGGCGCGTGCCTATCAATCACTGGGATAGGGCACAAGCTTGTTAGGTTTGGAAATGGATTTTCAAAGTTAAAAATGTCAAAGGGCCATAACTCAGTCAAAAATCATCGAACTGGAACACAAACAAGACATGCACAACTACACATCATACCAATGTTTCCAATCAAATTTTATAGAAATCCAACAAGCGGTTCAGGAGGAGTAGTGGCGACAACATAAAATGTCTAAGGGCCATAACTCCATCAACAATCATCGAAATGGAACAAAAACGAGATGTGCACAACTAGACATCATAATGATGCTTCCTATCAAGTTTTGTCGAAATCCAACAAGAGGTTTAGGAGGAGCAGCGGTGATAACATTTGTGACAGATGGGCGGACAGACAGAAACAGCAAAAACAATATGCCTCCTCCACTTAGTGGCGGAGACATAATGAAGAACAACAGCGTCCACAAGAACAGTTAAAGGACAACGAAAGACATATGAGCGGACAGACTATGGACAACACGTCATCCCATAAGCTCACCTGGGCTTTGGCCATTAGTGTTAAAACAAATTGTAACTTAACTGTACAGAATCTGTGTAAAAATTATTACCATACATAAAACCGCAGTGACTGAACCGTCCCATGTTTTGAATTGTGTATGCGACTGAACCATCTAGTTGATCATTCATGGAAGCTGTTTTTAAGGTATTTATATAAATTTCCTAGAAAATGGTTTAGACTATCGAAAGGAGCAGGTTTGAATTCCTTAATTAGTAGCTATCACGTTAAAATAGACTAGCATTTATCTGACAGAGGTTTGATTTTGTAAAATGTCCTCGACTCGATTTGAAAGTCACGCCAACGTGACACGTTTGTTTCAAATTTCATTCTTTAAACCGCAGAACAGAACGTATATATTTATCTCGGCGGACAGAGCAGATTCTTAATCAGTGTTGGCTGATAGGGATAGGAAAATATGATACAATACAACTTACAACACAGTAAAAAAGTGTGTGTGAGAAATTCGTAATTTTTGGATTCCACTGGGTTTTTAACTTGGTAAACGGCCATACATTTATTTCTGCCAATTCTCTTCCTTTTTCCTTTTTTTAATTGCTCAAGACTTATTATCTATTTCATTTACAATTGTTCAAGCTCAAAATATTGTTGTTATTCATACATTACCTCAAATGACTTGACCAATAGATCTCTGTCGGAAAGTACCTCCTCAGTTCACACTTTGATCCTGCCTCTGTCTCCAAATATGGTAAATCATACTTGATATAGGGTGAAGGTGAAAGCGCCACATTATCCAAAGCTTTCCTGAACTTAAATCTGTGAGGATGTAACTGTTCCTCAAGGGCCAATGAAGACTGGAATATAGAATCATCTTGACTCATCTGATAGTTATGGAGAGGGTCAGATTTATCTGTCAACTGTGTAGCCTCAACCTTTCTTCGAAAACTGGGACTTTTGTCTGCCTTTTGACCAGACTTATTTCTCATTCTGCCAATAAGATCATGGTTGAATGTATCACCGTCAGGTCCATCTTGGATAGGATCTAACTGGTTTAGTGATTTAATTGGACCGATTGTAGCAAACTGGCCAATATCACAATTGTTTGTGTCTGCTTTCTCATCATATGTTTTTTCACAGTCATTAAACTGTGAAAGAATAATGCTTTGAACAGTTCTTGAATTTAAATGATCAGTTTTAGTGTTACTTGTCCCAGATTGGGCAATATCACAGACATTAGGAATTCTTGAATTTGACTGGTCCGCAGCATGCATTTTATCTTCAGTTTGAACACACTGGTCATTTTCGTCAGTCAGTTTTGTTGCACGATTAAATTCAGATACATCCTCCACATTTGTATCAACTCTAATGAATGATGAAGTCCTCTCTTTTCTACTTACAGGCTTTTCAAATACATCTATCTCTCTAATCAAATTATTTTTTTCACACGTAACAACAATCAAATTTAAGTTGTCTCCATCCTTAAGAATTATTCTGCTTTCCTCATCTTTGTCCAACTCCGGACAGTCATCAGTATGTACATTGGATTTACCACAGACTACATTTTCGCTACCATATTCAGAAACAGAACTACTACCTACAATTGCTTTTTCATTATTACTACAAAATATTGCAACTTTCCCATTTTCAGCCTCGTTTAACTGCACTGATCTTTCTGCACCTCTATTACCACATTTATCATCTGTCAAGTAATTTACATCATCCTTTACGTTAGATTCATCACTATATAATTCTTTCCCATTAGGTTTCACATTTTGAACCTCACTGAAACTCACAGAACTATCCCCACTCAGTGCCTCGTCAACACCTTGTTTGCTGTTCTTCATACTTTGGGTATCCTTTGTGCGTGTATCCTCTTGTGGCCTCTGATCGAGATCAAACTCCTGTTTCAGTGGTGGCATTAGGAACTCATCCATACAGAAGGAAATCTCCAGCCTTGAGTGGTATGAAGCGTAGATCATAAATCGCATGATTTTCTTGACCTGGAAACAGTAAATAAGCAAATAGAGTGGTATCAAAAAGATGCAATATAATTAATACAGTCATAAAGTTGGGCATAACACCTGTGCATCATGGCCATGTTAAATCAATCAGGAAACTAGAAATGTGTCTATGGACATGAATGCCCTGCTGTAAGCGATCAGTTGAAATAAGGTCGCGATTATAAAAGAATCACAATCAGACATGTATCAATTTACACTGTCCATAAGTAGTGCTTTCTCTGATACTGAACATATTTGTGAAGTTTTATTTGAATCCATACATATAAAGTTACCTTAAATATTTACCAATTAGGTTATACGAAACAGAAAAAGAACAAAAGCATGGTCGGAAAACAAGAATTGTGATGTAAGCACAAATGATAGTTTACACGGCACTTAGCAGCCAATAAAAATATTCCGGAAAACAGGGAAAACCTTTTTATTTGTTGATGTATGAATCAATTATATACGATTACTGCCATCATATGCGCATTAAAACGCTGTTTTTAGCCATACATCTACTTTCTCTCATGTTTCTATGGTTATTGAGAAATTCAGGAAGTTTGGTTAAATTTGGCATTGATATAAATCACAAATGCCAACAATTTTGTAGCAAAAATCGGATTTGTATTCGTTGCATGGGAAGAACACGTGTAGACCAAGTTGTCGACATATTATATTTGTTCAATTTTCCATTGCAATTTAACTTTTAACTGTTGAAAAAGTGGAATTTCTCATTGATTTACCGATAGGTTATGGAAATGATAGGTTTCACAAGTACATCGAACATTGATAGAACTCACAAACAGTTTATAAAAGGTAACAACTAACTATATCAAAGGAAGTATAGGTTATCGTTTATATTTTGAATGTTATGGAACTATTTGCAAGCGAAGTGAAGTGGAGTAAAATTCAAAATATAAATAATAACCGTCTTACAGGTCCCGTATCTTTTGTGTACAGTCCTTGTAAGTTTTTGTCTGATAAGTTGATAATGTAGTAAGTTTTTGTCTGATAAGTTGATAATGTAGTAAGTTTTTGTCTGATATGTTGATAATGTAGTAGGTTTTTGTCTGATATGTTGATAATGTAGTAAGTTTTTGTCTGATATGTTGATAATGTAGTAGGTTTTTGTCTGATATGTTGATAATGTAGTAGGTTTTTTTCTGATATGTTGATAATGTAGTAATTTTTTGTCTGATATGTTGATAATGTAGTAGGTTTTTGTCTGATATGTTGATAATGTAGTAAGTTTTTGTCTGATATGTTGATAATGTAGTAAGTTTTTGTCTGATATGTTGATAATGTAGTATTTTTTTGTCTGATATGTTGATAATGTAGTAGGTTTTTGTCTGATATGTTGATAATGTATTAAGTTTTTGTCTGATATGTTGATAATGTAGTAAGTTTTTGTCTGATATGTTGATAATGTAGTAGGTTTTTGTCTGATATGTTGATAATGTAGTAAGTTTTTGTCTGATATGTTGATAATGTAGTAAGTTTTCTGGGCTCTTCATTTGTCTTCGCCAGTCGCCATAGGCGAAATCAAGTTGCAAATGGCGAAACTTTTGTCAAGTGCTTTCGCCAATTTGGCTAAAGTCATTTTAACCCATGTAAACTGACGGCTGGTATTGGCGAAATTGGCGAAAGTAGCGAAAGGAACAAGTTCGTGGGCGCGGCCATGTTTTCCTGAAAAATCCTTGACGGGTTCTCGGTGTTCACAGAAGAGCTAAAATCTATAGACTGTGTTACAACAATTGCGCTTTATATTACACACGGCTTATTTTACATAGCGACGTCTAACTGCAACTCACTTGGTGTGCCTACACTGGAGAAAAATTGTAAACCCAACAAGAGCTCGCCGAAAAAAAAGTCGCACTTTTCAATAACAACAACAACGCATATCTGTGTCATCCGTTTTTTCCATCATGGGTACATTGAATTGAAGGGTTTCACGACGCACCAACATATAAAAAGGTCATAAAAATGAACCTGCATGTACGCTTAAAATTATGTTTTCTTACAACATTCATCATTGGAACATGTCCCCAACTGTGACAAATAATAGAGGCATTGGTGATAATAGAGGCAACATATTAAAATCAAGTTTTAACCATGTTCATGTAACAATCTAACTGTTAGAAACTCAAAGAATTAATATCATTCAACTTGGTTTAATTAATATATATATACATATATATTAATGATAAGAAATTTATACAAATATTTAATCGGAAATTGTATTAAATTCTGATAAAATGGCTAAAAAAGCTTAGCCAAAATGGCTGAACAAAAATCCCATTGGCAAAAGAAAATTGAGGTGGTTTAGCCAAAATGGCTAAACATTTTTTGGTCCAATGAAGAGCCCAGGTTTTTGTCTGATATGTTGATATTGTAGTAAGTTTTTGTCTGATATGTTGATAATTTAACAATAAGAATGACACCAGATTCAGGGAAATTATGCTTACCCAGCCTCAGGATATATTGAATTTGAGTTGGCAGATGGTGGGCGGGGAGGCTTTATCTTGACAACCAAAGACATCAAGCTTTTTCACATTAAACAAATATCTTATTTGGTCATATTTTAGAGGGCGCCAACTATAGCTGAAATCCAAAGATAAAACATTTTCACACGAAGGTGGGTGGGTGTGGGAATGGGTATTTTGTTTGGAAAGTTTTGTTGGTGAGAAATTATGTATAGCTTAAACGTCTGTGTCCATTAACTTTCATTTGTAAAAAAACTGGAAGAAAACAAGGTCTTTCAATTATAAGTTCCCATTTCTAGGCAGCGTCGTCTTACTTTTTTATTTGATATACTTCGTTTTAAATATACTTATTTAGATCATGTATGTGGAGATATTCAATAGCACGCCCCCACTCCTGTCCCATTGTATTAAATATTCAAATAATAATGCTGCTACGATTGCATAAATGTATGGTTTCCTATTTCCCTGGGTGCCACTGACCCTTCCAAGGCAGAATCTTTGTTGTCAACCCACCTTTCTTTTCATATTATCACTGTTGCTGTTGAAGTCTAGCTCTTTTTGGAGTGGCTGTCCTCTTTGGATGCTACACTCCCTGTTGACTCTGTTGGATCTTTTTAGTATGTCTTATAACACGCACGCACGTGGTGGGTAGAGTCACTCGAGCCACTAATCCATTGACCAACATTAATGTAGTTGTCCATATATAGAAGCAGGGCAGATATTTTAAGCGACTTATTTTTTCTTCAGTTTTTGAATTGAATGGAGAGAATTCATTGACTTATGGATGGATTTCATTGTTTTATATAGCATAATTATATACATGTAACATACTCGGACCAAACCGTTCCCACGTCTGTTAAAACGCACCCATAGTTAGGTCGTATCCATAGCCAAATCATACTCGTAGTTAAAATCAAAATGTTCACACAATGTGCAACTTGGTTCGCTATTTTTGTTGTTGTATTATTCTTTGGTAAATTTAAATAATGGTGTTAGTCTGCGCAAACATAATTTTAAAGAATATTTGTCATTCTATACCAGGCGTACAGCTATAACATGACACAACACGACCTACACGGTTTTGTAGCTTTTCCAATATGGATCCTAACTCTTTAAAAAATATATAAGCCAAACTAAACCGAGAGCGTTGTGTGCTTTGGTGCAAATAATACGTATATTAAGACAATTGCTTTTGAAAGTCACCTAAATACTTGTTAATGGATACATTTTTGTACACTGGCCTCTCAAGGAATTACCATATGCATTATTTGAGCATTCCCTAAGTTATGTCATTATGTTTCAGAAATTTAGTAGGTTAGAATCTCGTACACAATTTCCTAGCTCATCTATAAAAATCATTCCGTAACAATTCCATTTATCATAATTCTTAATAGGATGACAACAACCTGCTCATCAGCAAAAAAGGCAAATAATTAATCGTATCATTGAAATAAGTAAAAACACTGAAGCGAATTTTGACAATCCGTATTTCTCTCAACAAACTTTGAGATATTGCATGAAAAGGAGTCTTAGAACCAGCCTTTATTTAGAAGTGATGGAACAGCTATAAGCTATAATAGGATAAGTGATTTAAATATCAAGATTTTAGATACAGATCCGGGGGTAAGGTTCTACACGTCGTGTCGATGAGGTATTTCTTTCAAGTTATTTCAAAATTACTTTCTTATACGCGAAATTTAGTTAGCTGACAAGAAATTGACTTCATTATATGCATATAACATAAGAGGTATGTGACCTTCATGATCTTGAACTTGAATAAAGGCCCGGATGTAGGGTTGGGTGCATCGTCTTGACGTGGTGAGTATTTGTATCAATTAATTTAAAGGGACACACAGTAATTTTGATTGCTTTTAAAACTCGAGGCGTCAGAGTATTTCTGCACAAATTGCATGTTAAAATATTACTATTAGCTATAAGAATTGTATAAAAGATTGTATATTTGATTAATTGCAAACTTCTTATTACTATTGCACCAATAATATATTTAAACCTAAAGAAAAAGTCCAGATTGTGTGTCCTTTTAAATCCATCCATACATGCGAGAGTTATGGAGTGGACACACACAAAAATAGTAATTTACGAACGGACAGACGTATGATCAACGCCTAATCTATATCCCTCAGACTTCATCGGGGAACATTAAAATGAATTGCCGATATGATTTTTCGAAGAAATAATTGCTATACATTTACAAGAGCCAACATGACAATAGCGCTTGTTTCTATTCCAGGATGACACTCGTATATTTCTAATAAACTGAAATATAGGAACCAAATAAAATAACCAACATGCAATTGTTTTTTGATGGAGAATTAACAAAGAGGTGTAATAAAAAGATTAGTTGTGGATGACCTTGCATTTTAAAATCCATTCATTAGTTCTATCAATGTTCGATGTACTTGTAAAACCTATCATTTCCATAACCTATCGGTAAATCATTCAGAAATACCACTTTTTCAACACTTAGAAGTTAAATTGCAATGGAAAATTGAACAAATATACGTCCATAACTTGGTCTATGTGTTCTTCTCAACGAATACAAATCCGATTTTTGCTACAAAATGGTTGGCATTCGTGATTTATATCAATGCTGAACTTAACCAAACTTCCCAAATGTTCTCAATAACCACAGAAATGTGGAAGTAGATGTATGGCTAAAAACAGCATTTTAATGCGCATATGATGGTAGTACTCCTAGATTAATACATCAACAAATAAAATAAAATTCCCTGTTTTCCGGAATATTTTTATCCGAATTGGCTGTCAATTGCCACGTTAACTATTATTTGTGCTTACGTCACAACGACTGTGAAAAGGACCAATATGACCCTGAATCTCTCACCTTCACAAATATGAGAACATTGTCAAACAAGCTTATAATTTCATAACCGAATTAGATCACGCAGCAAATGTTCATGTCTGCCTTAAAGTGTTCAAGACCAGTAAGTGTATATATGGTTATTGGGTGGGACCTCAACTTTTCGCAACTTATGGCCCAGGGCGTTATGTCCCCAGGGTTGGGGATAGACCCCAAGGCTAAATCTGGATGGATGGTTGTATCCATCTGTTCATGCCCAGTAAATGTATATATGGTTTTAGCGTGGAGATCTCAATGGTTTTCAAATTATGACCCATGGGCAATTTCCCCGGGGTGGGGACTGACACCGAGATCGATGCTGGTTGGATAATTGTATCTGTCTGTTCATGCCTAGTGAGTGTATATAAGGTTATAGAGCAGGGATCTCAATGGTTTCCAAGTTATGACCCAGGGATTACGTCCCCAAGGATGGGGATACACCCAAGGGCCGATGCTGGTTGGATGGTTGTATCCGTCTGTCCATGCCCAGTAAGTGTATATATGGTTATAGGGTGGGAATCTCAACAGTTTCCAAGTTATGGCCCAGGGATATTGTCCCCAAGGATGGAGATAGACCCAATGGCTGATGCTGGTTAGACAGTTGTATCCTATATTTCGTTGAAAGTAGGTCACAGTGACCCGAACTTGTGCATGTGATATTGGATCCATATAATGAACATTCTGGTAGAGTTTGGTAAAAATCCTGCAAGTAACGAAGAAAATCAGATACACGGACAAACTGACAAACGAACAGAGGGACAAACTGACACACATACACCCGAACGACATTGTGATTGCTAAGTCGAGATTCGTAAATGGGCTCGACAATAACTGTGATTTCAGAGCAGAAAATCTTTTAATGTCTTTCTTTATAAAGCCTATGCAAATCATATGATCACTGAGGTGGGGCCAAATTTGACCATATGGTCTCTATTTGAACAAACTTAATAGAGAATCATAAGCTTATGGTCATGCAAAATATTAAGACCTCTTGCTCATGTTTCTGAGAAGAACATTTTCGTTTATGACTCTATGTTAAACTTTGACCCCAGCACCACCATTGAACAACTTTGGTAGAGGACTATAAGCTTATACTGCATACAATACATGAGAGCACTATACCTTGTGGTTTCAGAGAAAAAGATTTTTTAAGTTTTTCCCCTATGTAAGTCATGTAAAACATGTGACCCCTGGGACTGGCCCAGTTTGGACCCCAGGGTCACTATTTGAACAGACTTAGTAAAGGACCATGAGCTGATGTTGCATGTTATATATCGCAGCTGTGTGCCTTGTGGTTTCAGAAAATATTTTTTAAGTTTTAAACATGTGAAACCCTGGGACGAGGTTGATTTTGACCCCAGGGTCACCATTTGAATAAAACTGGTAGTGGACCATAAACTTATAGAAAATGAAAAAAAAATTGGTCCGAGTATTAACTTCCATACCCCATCCAACCCCTTCTCCAAGAAGCGGAAACGGGCTTGGCTTGGGGTATGATATAAATAATTCGGCTTTAAAAGTTTGCAAATTGTAAAACATTTAATAGGTAATGTTAAACAGGTTATCACATTTTTTTCAGTAAAAACATTGTAAACGTGTTTTATTGTCGAAATAGCCGTTATAAAATCTTGTTTATATAAGCTTTCCCATCACTTAATGGAGTTAAGGTGGGAGCACATTAAGAGACTTCTTTTTACGTTTTGCCTTTATAATGTAAATCATGTGACCCCTGGGGAGGGGCCTAATTTGACCCCAGGGTCACCATTTGAAGAAACTTGAGAGGACCATAAGCTTATGGTAAATGCAAAATATTAAACCTCTGGCTAGGTAGAACATAGGCTTATGCTTCATGCAATATATGTGAGCTCTGTGTTTTTTTCCACTTTGTGCGGTGGTGGTGTTGGGGTGGGTGGGTGGGTGGGTGGGGATGAGTGGGGTTTGGTAGACAAATATTATTTTCAACTACAACAAAATAGTTTCTGACCTTAACACTGATAACAACACTCCTAAGGAATGTGACTTGTTACCCCTATTTATGGTGTTGAATGTACATATTTATTATTAATTTTGTCATTCAAGGCCATTTAAAATGAGTAGCATGTAGATGTTTCTGGATACTTCTGAAACTCTGTTTCTGTTGAATGTTTGTGTTGCATTCTGATTTGGAATGATCTGGGACAGAAACTTCTAAAAAATTCTACGAGACTATATCAACAAGGCTTTGTGAGATTGATAGTATACAATTATAGTAAAAGAGACAACGTAAATTCGTATCGGAAGCTTTTGGATTGAAATAAATATTGTCAGAGGATTTATATTAACAAGAAACGTGGAAATTCTATGAAAACCAGGTTTTCCATTTGAAATGCTATTACAGTACTAATTTTAAAGGGACTGGAGGCAATCTAGACGATGTAACTGGGGTCAATCCAAATACAAAAGAAAACCTTCATAATATGCTTCAGTTACACATGAAATGTGCATATGCAATAAATTAGGCTGCATCTTATCTTTCGGTTAATTATTGTTGATAAAATGGAAGGCTTGACGACTCAGCTGCGTTTTACTACTAAATCATACACATTTATTAAAATGGGGATTATATTGCTAAGATCTGTGCAAATAATTCAAATAAAGTGTACTTTTATCACAAAACAAGAGTTTAAATGAGCCTTAAAACATCATTTGAATTACTATTAATAATTTATTCAACAAAACTAGCCTAGATTTCCAGACTAAACTATTTCATTAACAATAATTAAATTGTATGGATAATGGGTCCTAATTTAGAGCATATGCACATTGAATATGAATCTGAGACACATGTTGATGATTGTATTCGTATTTTGATTGACACTTATAATGGTTTAAGATCGCCTCCAGTCCCTGTAAAGAAATACTGGATACATTGTATAACTTATGTGTATTCTATAAGCATATATTTTTCATTGTTCTGAATAAATTTGTTGATTATATTTTAAAAATTTGTGTTGCTGGTTTTGCACTTCCTCTCTCATTACATTTTACCCGTAACAGACTGTAAAAATGTTGCTATTATTCCGGCTGGTCAGGTCATCACTGGTAATTTTGATATTAGAAATAAATGTATTAGGCATTTGTTTTCTAAAGGTCCAAAGTATAGATTGCCTTCAGTGATTGATATTAATGCATGGCACTGTGATCACTCGATCCTTTGAGGATTTTAGTTTAAAATGGTTGTTTCAAGTTTTCCATATAAAAGTCCAAGTAAAACATGTGTAGCTAAATTTGACCCCAGAGTCACTATTTTAACAAAGTAGATGACAAAAGGTTATTGTACATGCAAAATATTAGACCTCTCGACTCTTGCTGTTATAGAGATTTTTTCAAGATTATCTAATATATGTGACGCTGTGGCAGGGCCAGATTTGGCCATATGGTCACCATATGAAGAAACTTGTTCGATGTTCAAGTACCATAAGCTTATGCTGCATGTAATATATGTATCGAGAGCTCTACGCCTTATGGTTCCAGACCCATATGTAGAATTATTTTTTAACAAGGGACACACTGTTGCAACATCTTTTTCTATAGAAAAATGAAGAGTAACTCCCTTAGCAGTGGCCTCTCAAGACAGGTTTCAAACACATACATTGTTTTAGCAACCATCTGTTTCTATTGTTGATTTCTTCATTAGAATGTTATTAACTCACCCTTTTTAACTCCAGTGATGGTCCGCCTCGCAGTGTTATTGCACACCCCAAATGTGTGGCACAACCATCTAGGTACATCAAAGTCTTAGTATCCCCAGAAGGTAGTGTAAAGTTGCGTACAGAGAATGCATGACAGAATCCCAGCTTTACACCATGTACCAAACTGTCCACGGAACTGGCAATATCTGTGTCTAGGAATCTCGACAAACGTTCCATAACACTCTTAAAAGTGAAATTAATGATTAAAGTTTAATTGTTGACTTTGATTATGAAAATATTACACAACTTAATTTATATGCATAATATTTACTTTATTAAAAGCTTACAGTTTAATTTATATAATATCAATGTAATTCAAACAGAACAACTTACTGTATCAGCATATCAATCTCATGGAAAGTGATATACATATTAATCTGGAGGAGTGTGTCCAGTCTTAATAAATGCTACTGTTAACCAGGGTGTTATTGATGAGATGTGAGTGTCACACTAATGGAAATACACCCTGCAAACCAGGGCTTTATAAATGAGATGTGTCACTGCGCTTGCAGAGAAATTAATGGAAATACCAAGACACTATGTAAACCAGGGCTTAATAAGTAAGATGCGAGTGTCACTGTGCTAGCACAGAAACTAATGAAACTACCAAGACACCCTGTAAACTAGGGCGTTATTGATGATATGTGAGTGCCACTGTGCTAGCTAGCAGAAAATCAAATGGAAATACCAGGACACCCTGCAAACCAGGGCTTAATAAATGAGATGTGTAAATGAGATGTGAATGCCATAGTGCTAGCTGGGAAACTAATGGAACTACCAAGATACCCTGCAAACCAGGGCTTTATTGATGAGATGTGAGTGCCTCTTGCTTGCAGAGAAACCAATGGAAGAGAAACTAATGGAAATACCAAGACACCCTGCAAACCAGCGCTTTATAAATGAGATGTGTAAATGAGATGTGAGTGCCACTGTGCTAGCAGAGAAACTAATAGAAATACCAAAACACCTTGCAAACCAGGGCTTTATTGATGAGTTGTGAGTGCCTCTGTGCTTGCAGAGAAACTAACGGAAGAGGAACTAATGGAAATACCAAGACACCCTGCAAACCAGGGCATTATTAATGAGATGTGAGTGCCACTGTGCTAGCAGAGAAACTAATGACACTACCAAGACACCCTGCAAACGAGATGTGAGTGCCAATGTACTAGCAGAGAAACTAATGGAAATACTAAGACACCACGTAAACCACGGCTTTATTGATGAGATGTCAATGCCACTGCACTTGCAGAGAAACTAATGACATTACCAAGACACCATGTAAACCAGGGCTTTATTGATGAGATGTGAGTGCCACTGTGCTAACAGAGAAACTAATGAAACTCCAAGACACCCTGCAAAAGAGATGTGAGTGCCACTGTGCTCGCAGAGAAACTAATGACACTACCAATACACCCTGCAAAAGAGATGTGAGTGCCACTGTGCTCGCAGAGAAACTAATGACACTACCCTGCAAAAGAGATGTTAGTGCCACTATGCTCGCAGAGAAACTAATGACACTACCAAAACACCCTGCAAAAGAGATGTGAGTGCCACTGTGCTGGCAGAGAAACTAATGACACTACCAATACACCCTGCAAAAGAGATGTGAGTGCCACTGTGCTCGCAGTGAAACTAAGGACACTACCAATACACCCTGCAAAAGAGATGTGAGTGCCACTGAGCTAGCAGAGAAATTAATGAAACTCCAAGACACCCTGCAAAAGAGATGTGAGTGCCACTGTGCTCGCAGAGGAACAAATGGAAATACCAAGACATCCTGCAAAGCAGGGCTTTTTAAATGAGATGTGAGTGCCACTGTGCTAGCAGAGAAACTAATGAAACTCCAAGACACCCTGCAAAAGAGATGTGAGTGCCACTATGCTCGCAGAGAAACTAATGACACTACCAATACACGCTGCAAAAGAGATGTGAGTGCCACTGTGCTCGTAGAGAAACTAATGACACTCCCAATACACCCTGCAAAAGAGATGTGAGTGCCACTGTGCTAGCAGAGAAACTAATGAAACTCCAAGACACCCTGCAAAAGAGATGTGAGTGCCACTGTGCTCGCAGAGGAACTAATGGAACTACCAAGACATCCTGCAAAGCAGGGCTTTTTAAATGAGATGTGAGTGCCACTGTGCTAGCACAGAAACTAATGAAATTCCAAGACACTCTGCAAAAGAGATGTGAGTGCCACTGTGCTCGCATAGGAACTAATGGAATAACCAAGACATCCTGCAAACCAGGGCCTTATTGATGAGATGTTAAAGCCACTGTGCTCGCAGAGAAACTAATGACACTATCAATACACCCTGCAAAAGAGATGTGAGTGCCACTGTGCTAGCAGAGAAACTAATGACACTACCATGACACCCTGCTAAAGAGATGTGAGTGCCACTTTGCTCGCAGTGAAACTAATGACACTACCAATACACCCTGCAAAAGAGATGTGAGTGCCACTGTGCTAGCAGAGAAACTAATGAAACTCCAAGACACCCTGCAAAAGAGATGTGAGTGCCACTGTGCTCGCAGAGGAACTAATGGAACTACCAAGACATCCTGCAAACCAGGGCTTTTTAAATGAGATGTGAGTGCCACTGTACTAGCAGAGAAACTAATGGAAATACCAAGACACCATGTAAACCAGGGCTTTATTGATGATATATGAGTGCCACTGCAGAGAAAGTAATGGAACTACCAAGACATCCTGCAAATAGTTTATAAATGTTCTTGCACACCTGTTAAAAAAGACCTCCATACTTAATTTGATCTAAAGTTCTGTCCATGAAAGATATACTTACCGACTTCACGTTGTAGACAAGGGTAATCCCCTGCTTTAGTAGAAAGTCCTGAGCCAGTCTAGACACAGATTTCTCCACAACTAAAATATCTGGTTTCGGTTTTAAGGCCACAATCTTTGCTATACTTTTGAGGAGAAATTCTTCTTCCTATAGTGAAAAGCATTAAATAGCTGCATCAATAAATGAATATACAATTTCCAATACATTTGAGTAACACTTCCATAGTCAGTTAAAAGGTCATTTTCGAAATACATCATCAATGTGTGCTCTGCAATCATTGACAGTAACCAATCTAATGTACTTCTTCAAGCTCCAAATAGGTTTTCATAACTTAACATATTCTATATTTCGAAGAAACTTACCATAAACATAAAATCTTTTTACTAGAGGTCCACATGAGGGAGGGCCTGTATAGCTCAAAGTTTCAACAAAATCTGCTCCACTGGGATTTAAACTCATGAACCAAGTTTTTTTTTTATAACACAAGAGGCCTAAGAGGGCCTGTATCGCTCTACTGGCTATATGGATTCTGTGGTGGGGAACAAGACATCGATCCGCACAACTATGCTTGGTACTGATCATCTGCCAAGTTTCACTGAAATCCAGCCAGGGGTTCAGGAAAATTAATCAGGACAAAGTTTGTGTATAAAACCCTTAAAGAGCCATAACTCTGCCAAAAAGCATTCAACAGGAACACGACAACGATATGTGCAACCAAGTGTCATTGACAGCAGACCAGTGGTTGAGGAGAACTAGTCCGGACAATGTTTTTATATAAAAACCTTTAAAGAACCACAACTCAAAAAAAAAACATCAACCGGAACACGACAACAATGCGCAAATAGGCAAATAAGTACTGATCATTCCTGCCAAGTTTCATCGAAATCCAGCCAGGAGTTCAGGAAAACTAGTTCGGAGAAAGTTTGTGTGTAATTGGCCATAACTCTGTCAAAGATCATGCAACAGGAATACGGCAATGGTATGTGCAACTTGGCTTGATCATCCCTGCCATGTTTCATCCGGCCAGGGGTTCAGGAGAACTAGTCTGTACAAAGTTAGTGTATTAAAACCTTTAAAGGGCCATACCTCTGCAAAAAATCGTTCAACCAGAACACGGCGATGACATGCGCAACAAGGTTTGATACTGATCATCCCTGCCAAGATTCGTTGAAATCCAGACAGGAGTTCAGAAGAGGCTAGTCTGGAAAAAGTTTGTGTATTAAAACCTTAAAAGTGCCATAACTCTGCCAAACAACATTCAACTGGAACATGGCAATGATATGCACAACTAGGCTTGGTACTGATCTTTGTTGAAATCCAGCATGGGGTTCAGGTGAACTAGTCCGGACTTAGTTTGTGTACTTGCACCTTTAAAGGGCCATAACTCTGCCAAAAATCATTCAACTTAAACCAGGCGGTCCCATGTATCAGTCTATCCTCCGAGCACGTTAAAGAACCATAGGAATCTATTCAATAATAAGAGTAGGGCACGGTTCCCAGATTCCTATGTATCCTTTCCCTCTCTCTGGGGAACTCTAAATAACCTATACTGCGTTGATGAGTCATTAAACAACATTCAATTCACTTCAGTCGGAAAAAGATCCTGGCTCTCATGTTCCGATTTTCAACAACGACCAACATCATGTCATGCTGATTATTTTAGAAAAAGTCCCATATCAAAATCACTTCTAGTTTTCAAGAAGTAGTCGCTACAAACTTGCTTTTTAAAAATCTATTATTAGCCGTGGTGGCCATCTTGAATTTCCGCCTGACCTGAAATTTTGCTAAGATCAACTAGACATCAAGAGCAACATTCCTGTTAAGTTTCAAATCCGTCAAGTAGTTTCAGATGAGTAGTCGCTACAAGTTTTTACTATATAACTATACGTAAACAAAGATGGCCGCTGGCACCCATGTTTAGCGTCGAATCAACATGATTTTCGATAAGGACCAACATCATGTGATGCTGATCATTTTAGAAAAAGTCCCAGTTTTCAAGAAGCAGTCGCTACAAATAGTTTTTTAACAAAAGGTTCATGACCTTGAAACGCTCTCCTGAAGATCTGAACAGCTAGATCTTGGAATGGTATCACAACTTTTTATTTGTCATTATTTGAAGGGGCAGTGTTTGTTAATCATTAAACAATACAAGTTTTTTTTGTGGCCATGTTTAGAGGAGGCATGTTTGAAGTCCAAGCAGCCCTTACAGTTCATAACAGTTGTCAGAGTAAACACATTTTATTTTATCGAAGTAGCAAAGCAGTCGCTACAAACTTGTTTTTTAAAAATCTATTTTTAGCTTTGGTGGCCATCCTGAATTTCACATTGTGAGTTTTTGCTAGGATCAACTAGACATCATGGGCATCATTTCTGTAGAGTTTCATGAAAATCCATCTAGCAGTTTCAGAGGAGTAATTGCTACAAAAAAAGTAGACGGACGGACGCAGAGACAGACACACATTCAGACAGACACACAGACACACACACACACAGACACACACACACACACAGACAGACACACAGACAGACACACAGACAGACACACACTCAGACTATCACACATGCACACACAAACACGCGCACGCACCATCTTGAATTTCACATCGTGAGTTTTTGCTAGGATCAACTAGACATCATGGGCAACATTTCTGTAGAGTTTCATGAAAATCCATCTAGCAGTTTCAGAGGAGTAATTGCTACAAAAAAAGTAGGCGGACGGACCGACGGATAGACAGACGGACAGACAGGACAGGACAGGGCAGGCAGGCAGGACAGGGACAGGACAGGACAGGACAGGACAAGACAAGACAGACAGACAGACTGACAGACAGATACACTCAGACTATCATACATGCACACACACACACACGCGCACGTGCACACACACACAAACTAACAAAGACAGTGAACATTATCATAGCATTTTAGTACGGTCGGTGAAATTGCCTTTGATGAATGCATAGCATTCAATCTTTTAATTCGATACAGACAAAGGGGCGGAGCTTTATCATACTCTAACGTCCGACAAATTTATGTAAGTTAAACTATGGACAGCCACATGGACAAGGTCACTAAGTTCACCATACTACAACAAGGAATCCGCGGATTCACATGTCTCGCCTAACGGGGGCTGGACTTAAAAATAAAAATGTGAATGATGCTTAAATGAAAGTCTATTAGTTAAAACATTAAAAATAAATCTTTCACCTCTTCGGTTACACTCTGCGTCATCAATACAAATTCCACAAAATTACTCTTCATTTCTTAGAACTAAACCATATGTACGCCTTACACCTTTAAATCTTCATTCGGCAACCTTGTTTCATGTTCCTTCGAGTAATATTACTAGGATTTTTAATAATGGCTCAAAAGTTTCCGTTACTCCTCTACGATCACCTGTTTTAAGGTCATACCATATAAAGTCTCCTTTTAGAAATCATTTAGTTCATTCACGGCGCAGGGTGTTTCCCTCTATTAATAAGTGCAATACTAAGAGGTGCAGTTGTTGCAATTATTTATCTTGCAAGTCCACCATTAAATCAGCTGTTAATGGTAGATTGTTTAATGTATGTCTAGCTTCAAATGTTGATTGACGTACTTCTCACGTCATTTATGTTCTGACTTGAAATGCACCAAGTTGCGGTATACAATATGTTGGACAAACAGGTCGATCCTTAAAAGTTCGATTTCGTGAACACAAATATAATTCAAGTAATCCTAAAAGTTAAAAAATTACTTGTACCAACACTTTCGTCAGTCAGGTCATAATTTTAATAACGTAACTGTTCAACCGGTTGAATATATATTTTTTGATAATGATGCTACTAAAAGCTTTAAAATAAAAGCTAGACATATTGCAGAACTTAAGTGGATGAAAAACTTACAGACACCTTATCCACTTGGCCTTAATGACAATATTTATCAAGAAGGAAATATTTCTAAAGATCCTAATATTGACATTTTTTCTATATTTTCTATTCGTAAGCGTAAATCTAGGTCTCATGGTATTAGGCGTAATGGTAACATCAAACGTAAATCGCGTGTATTTATTTCTGTCGCTGATTTACATACTATTTTTAAACAGTCTGGAAAGCACTCTATGCTTTCACGGCTTACCTCTTTGTCCATTTCATCACTAAAGTTGATTGACGAGGAAGCCGACAAAATTTTCATTCGTACAGATCCCTTGTATAACACTGCTTCCATAGTTCAAAGCTATACACAACATGTTCTCCGACCCCATATTGACAAGGAGTCTGATCACGTCAGGCATTTTCTAAAACTACTATATATTAATAAAGGTATTGATTTCATTGACATGCCTAGCAGGGCTTCTAAAATTTTAAAATGCAAATCGGTCCAGGTTTTTTACTGCCGTAAGAATCGCGCTTATTTTGAAAAAATCAATAAAATTGCCGTACCCCACCCACCATTTCAGCTGCACCATGATTTTTTTCCGTTCAGTCATTGATATAGAGAACTATTTAAAATGTATGTTTGTATTATATTTGTATTATTTCTAACTTACTTTATCACAATTTGTACATTTTAATGACTGACATCATGTCTTCGCTTTACTGAATGAATAATTTTCACTCAATATTAAAATTGTTGATCATTTGAGGAATTGAACCGGAAATGTCTAATAAACCGGGTAGGTATAAAACGCGGACTAACACGCGCGGACTAGCGGATTATATACGATTTTACATAAATTTGAGTAATATCGTTTTTCATCAATTATCTTAATTAATACCAAATGTTACGACTAACGCAAACAATTTCGGTCCGACTTAAAAAAAAAAACGGTGTCAGGTTTGATCACTTTCCTTAATATTATACTTAAAGTTATTGTAAAAAAAAAATCAAACAAACAATTAACACATCTCGGTATTTTAATGACGCAAACAAATTTCAGTCCCAGCTTTGGCCACTTAAAACAAGAGGGCCAAGATGGCCCTATATCGATCACCTGAGTAACTGTCCATTATCGAACTTCTTCGAAATCTTATGATCATATACAATCTGTGCAAGTTTGGTTAAGATTGTTCAAGAAATGTGGCCTCTGTTGTTTACCAACATTGAAATAAAGACACTGACAAAGTTTGGTAAAGATCAAAGACAAAATGAAGGTGTAATCTCTGGGGCATGGCCAAATGTGACCCAAGGGCTACATGTAATATATGAGAGCTGTGTGCCTTGTGGTTTCAGAGAAGAAGATTTTTTAAGTTTTTCCCTATACAAGTCTATGTAAAACATAAGACCCCTGGGGCAGAGCCAAATGTGACCCGGGTCACCATTTTAATAAACTTGGTAAAGGACCATAAGTGCATAGTAAATGCAAAATATTAAACCTCTGGCTCTTGCAGTTTCAGAGAAGAAGATTTTTTTAATTTTTCCCTATACAAGTCTATGTAAAACTGTGATCGCGGGGGCGGGGCCAAATATGACCCCAGGGTCACCATTTGATCAAACTTGGTAAAGGACCATAAGATTATAGCAATTGCAAAATATTAAACCTCTGGCTCTTGTAGTTTCAGAGAAGAAGATTTTAAAAAAAATCCTATATAAGTCTATGTAAAACTGTGACCCCCGGGGCGGGGCCAAATTTGACACCAGGGTCACCATTTGAACAAACTTGGTAAAGGATCATAAGCTTGTAGAAAATGCAAAATATTGAACATCTGGCTCAAGCAGTTTCAGAGAAGAAGATTGTTTAAGTTTTTCCCTATACAAGTCTATGTAAAACATGTGACCCCTGGGGTGGGGTCAAATGTAACCCTAGCGTCACCATTTAAACAAACTTGGTAGAGGACTATAAGCTTATATCAAATGCAATATATTGAACATCTGGCTCAAGCAGTTTCGGAGAAGAAGATTTTTTAAGTTTTTCCCTATACAAGTCTATGTAAAACATGTGAACCCTGGGGCGGGGCCAAATGTAACCCCAGGGTCACCAATAGAACAAACTTGGTAAAGGACCATAATCTTATAGTAAATGCAAAATGTTAAACCTCTGGCTCTTGTAGTTTCAGAGAAGAAGATTTTTTAAGTTTTTCCCTATACAAGTCTATGTAAATTTGTGACCACCGGGGCAGGGCCAAATTTGACCCCAGGGTCACCATTTGAACAAACCTGGTAAAGGACTATAATCTTATAGTAAATGCAAAACATTAAATCTCTGGCTCTTGTGGTTTCCGAGAAAAAGATTGTTTTCAGTTTTTCCCTATACAAGCCTATGTAAAACTGTGACCCCGGGGTGGGGCCAAATGTGACCCCTGGGTCACCATTTGAGCAAACTTGGTAGAGGACCATAAGCTTATAGCAAATGCAAAATATTAAACCTCTGGCTCTTGCAGTTTCAGAGAAGAAGATTTTTTAAGTTTATCCCTATACATGTCTATGCAAAACATGTGACCCTTGGGGCGGGGTCAAATGTGACCCGAGGGTCACCATTTGAACAAACTTGCTCAAGAATCATATGCTTATAGTAAATGCAAAACATTAAACCTCTGGCTCTTGTAGTTTCCGAGAAGAAGATTTTTTATTTTGTTTTCCTATATAAGTCTATGTAAAACTGTGACCCCTGGGGGCGGAGACAAATTTGACCCCAGGGTCACCATTTGAACAAACGTAGTAGAGGACTATAATCTGATGCTACATGTAATACATGAGAGCTCTGTGCCTTGTGGTTTTAGAGAAGAAGATTTTTTAAAGTTTTTTTCCTATATGTCTATATGAAAAACATGCAAAATCTCAATATACAAACTTTGGATCCCCGGGGCACGGCCATTTTTGACCCCGGGGACTTTATTTGAACAAACTTGATAGTCTAGGCGTTGGCGATCATTTTAAAAGAAAAACTGTTGAAATCTGTCCTGCAGTTCTGGAGAAGAAGATTTTTTAAGGTTTCGACCATATATGGCAATGGCGGCCATCTTAGATATCGTGCTGACCTAGTTTTAACAAATCTAAAAAGCATTCATCTAAGGATCATCCATGTGAAGTTTAGTCAAAATTAGCCAAGCGGTTTCTGAGGAGAAGTCGTTTGAAGAAAAGTTAACGACGACGGACGGACGACGGACGACGGACGACGGACGCAGAGTGATCCCAATAGATCACCTTGAGCCTTCGGCTCAGGTGATCTAAAAACAAACCGACACAAGCAAACAGGCTAACACCTTACGACTAACGGTATATCAAAGAAATCACAGACGGTAACACTCGCTTCAGTGAACCGACAGAACGCGTGATATACTTTCACTGATCACACATCAAAGGCGTGCTACATGGCTATAGACTCTTCCGGAAAACTCCCTACTATCGGTAATGGTTTAGTCCAAATTGACCTACTTTCGCACAGCGAGTGACAAACAATCGTGTTATGAATCAAAGAATATTGCCGCAAGGCATATTTCAAGGAGTGTGTAAGGTAATTGTAGATTTTTTAACGACCGATAGATAAAATATCTGGGACCGATTTTAACAGAGATTTTGAAAAGAAAATCGGTCCGGAGAAACAGAATTCGGTCTGCGGACCGACAAACCGGCGATTTAAGAAGCCCTGATGCCTAGTATTTTTCGAGATACTCATGTAGTTGATTCTATCCCAAAATATTTCAAAAAATCCGAAAGTCCTGTAATTTGTTATAAGTATAAAAAGCCAATTAGAAATATTATTTTCAACTATAACAAAATAGTTTCTGACCTTGATATAGTACATAATACTCATAAGGAATGTGAATGCAACACATCAAAATTTTGCTATGCTTCAGCAGGTCATGTCATCACTGGTAATTTTGATATTATTGATAAACGTATTCGGCATTTGTTTTTCGAAAGGTCCTAAATATAGATTACCTTCAACTATTGATTTTAATGCCTGTCGTGCCCAGATCGCCCACTCCATTGAAGATTTTAGTATCAAATGGTGTCGTAGAAAACATGCGGACCCAAACTACTTTCTACTTGGAAAAAGTCAATTCTGAAAATTATAGATACACGTATTAACTTTTATAATGCTAACCCCTCTTTACTTCCTCTGAGACCTAGGTTTTCCTTTCGTAATTTAAAATCGGGAATTCAGGAATTTCATAATAAATTTGTTTTAGTTCCTGCAGATAAAGCAGCTAATAATGTAATTATTGTTTGACGCCTACATTACGTCAATGTTTTATCTCTGGAACTCGGCAGCACCAATTCGTTTACTCCAGTTAATTCTACTGAGGCTGATGTTGTTTCCGCACATATCACTCGGTGCACTACTTTCAAGACTGGTGTAAACGATAAGCAAAATAAACTGCCTACCATGTACTGGATTCCTAAATTACATAAAAATCCATATAAGGCTCGCTTTATTTCTAATTCTAGTGCCTGCACCACAACAAACATCTCCAGACTTTTAACTTCTTGTCTTACTGCCGTTAAAGATAACGTTAAACTATATTGTGATAAAACTTATGAAAACTCTGGGATTAATTTATTTTGGTCTATACAAAATTCAGGAGACGTTCTGGATAAAATTTTCAATAAAGGTCAAGTTTCATCAATTAGCACTTATGACTTCTCTACACTATATACAACCTTACCACATCTCCTTATTAAAGACAAGCTAATTTCTCTTATTCAAAAAACATTCGCTAGAGAAAATACTACATTTTTGGCATGTAATAATATTAAAGCGTTTTTTACTAACGACAGTTTAGACAATTATACTATGTGGACTTGCTATGAAGTTTGTGAAGCACTCATCTTCCTATTAGATAATATTTTCGTCAGGTATGATACCACCGTTTATAGACAAATTGTTGGTATCCCTATGGGTACGAACTGTGCACCACTTGTCGCAGATCTGTTTTTATTTTGCTATGAAAGAGATTTCATGTTGAGTCTTTCACCAGATACCCAGGCAGATGTTATTGAAGCTTTTAATGACACCTCTCAGTATCTGGATGACATACTGAACATTGACAACCCTTTCTTTCCAACTATGATTGATAATATTTATCCTAAAGAACTTCAGCTTAATAAAGAAAATATATCTGATAATAACGCTTCTTTTCTTGATTTAGATCTCTCGATTGAATATGGTAAAATAATTAGCAAAATCTATGACAAGAGAGATCATTTTAATTTTGACATTGTTAATTATCCCCACTTGGATGGGGATGTTCCCCGAGCAACTTCTTATGGGGTGTATCCGTCTCAACTTATTCGTTTTTCTAGAGCTTGTACTCGAGTTGAGGACTTTAATATTCGTAATCTTTGTATAACTAAAAAGTTACTCAGTCAGGGTTACCGTTACCATAAACTTCGTAAAACCTTTGCAAAATTTTATTATCGTAACCTTGATCTTCTTTCTAAATATAAGAGTAATTTAAGGACTCTTCTGCGACAAGGACTATCACAACCTGACTTCTATGGTGATGTGATTTATAAACTTCGTAAGATTCTTGGTCATGATCACTTTCATACTATCTTTGTTAAACTTGTTAACAAGTTTATCAAAAGAGGTTATGAACCTATCATTTTGCAACGTACTGCATGCTTGGTGGTGGACCCTTTTACAGTTCGCCACTATGCTTTCCTCTTTAATTGTATGATGACCGGACAGGCTATGGACCCTATGATGACGCATACCTAAAGCCCATTGGGACGGTGGCGTTTGATGTTTGTCCATGATCTTTCTTGTCGTGCCCTTAATGATTTATTCTCTTACTGCTCTGGCTTCTGCCAAGTCATTGAGTACCTTCATTGTGGCTTTCTAGGCTATTGTTTTTTTGTATTATATTTACCCGAGCATATTTGTGTTTTACTTATATTGCCTATTGATGCTGCCTTGTTGGTTAGAGATTAGATCATGGCGGGGATTTCTTTATTTACACTGTCCTGTTTTAATGGGATGACAGTAGGGTAAGTGTGAGGTTTGGTGCACCCTAGAACCGGTTTAAACCCCCAGTGGCCTACTTTGCCACTGACCGTTCCAAGGCGGTAGCCCTATTGTCAACCCTTTTGTGTTTGTGTTGTCTTTTGCATTTAATATTGCCTTTGCCTTCTTGTTTGTCTGTTTGCGTGTTTGTTTCTGTGTTTTGTGGTTGACTGTCCTCCTTGAATGCTACTTTCCCTGTCCGATCTTTTTGTATTTCTTTGTAAACATTTTAGTAACTAAAAACAATGGAGTTTGCGGTTTGCTGGGATGACATTTAAGTGCATTTGCTTAAAAACAAAATGCCATTCTATTAAAATCAGGAGGCCCACTTGGTAAATCGGCTCTTATATCAAGGGTTGTCGACATAAAATTCCCATCAGTACTTCTTTTAAAACATTGCAAAAACAACAGGGATAGGATGGCCGCAGATCTATCGCCTGGTAATCATGGGCAATTAGTCTGCTGTGTCTAGTCTGGCATGGTTATTTTTCGATTTGTCCCACTTTCTTCTATGAATGAAATTTCATAAAAATGGGGGGAGGGGGGGGGGGGGGGGGGGTATATTAACATTCTAAACAAATATGGTAAAGATCAGCTAAAAAATCAAGTAACTACAGATTTAACAAAGGAAAATACAATATAGCATTTTTCAAATCAAGGGCCATCACTCTGTCATTACTAACAAGATCTAGCTGGTTTTCGAACTTTACCAAGATTTCATTGATATACTCTCTGCACAATTAGACATACTACTGAGGCTTCCTGCCAAATTTTGAAGAAATTCAACAAGCCGTTTAGGAGGAGTAGCGCCGACAAGGAATTTAAAGCAAAAATGTCAAAGGGCCATAACTCCGTCATAAATCAGCGAACTGGAACAAAAGCGCGATATGCATAACTAGACATCTTACCGATGCTTCCTGCTAAGTTTCGTTGAAATCCAACAAGGTGTTTAGGAGGAGTAGTGCCGACAAGAAATTTAATAGTAAAAATGTCAAGGGGCCGTAACTCCCATCAAAAATCAACGAACTGGAAAAAAAACGCAACAGCAACTAGAAATCATTGCAATGCTTTCTGCTAACACAGCGTTAACACAACCAATTTTTAAACAAGAGCTGTCGGAAAACAGCGCAGCTCGACTATTCGATTTTTCAGAGAATAATAAATTTATAGCTAGTATATACCATCAGAAAACAAGGCTACAACAATGTGGGGTGAGGTTGAGGGCACAACATAACTATGTGTAAGAAATGACCAAAACTACACAAAAATATGTAAAAAAAAAAAGACATTTGAGTGGGGTGCGGGGTGGCGGTGGGAGAGAGGCGGGGGT
>JAWPHD010020825.1:0-30361 GCA_037043455.1 Cyrtodaria siliqua | reverse complement strand
AATCGATGAATTATTAAAAATAGGTAAAATATCACCCAAAGAACACGAGCAACTATTTTCTAAATATTTTAATTAAATTATTGTTTAACTGTAATTATACATGAAAACCAAAGAAGAATTAATTGATCACTTGACGCGACTTGTGGCTGCATACAGATGCAGTTATAAATTGTGCGGTATTATAAACACAACGTTACAGATTACCAGCGGAATAATTGGTTGTGGTGCTCTCCTAGCATTAGTTCCAGCAATTCCTGTTTTCATAGCTGTGGTTGGCGCAGTTCCTCCAGTAGTTGCTGTTTTAGTGAGTAAAACAAGAATAGCAGAAAAAAAGACTTTGTTAAAAACACATCATAGGAGTTTTAAACAACTTCTATCATATGTCCAAACAACAACAGGACTAGAAAATGATGAAGAGATAATAAGGATTGTATTTAATAAAATATTAGAGATTCAAAAGAAGAATGATAACTTTACAGAACCTCTGGAAATGTATATGAAAAGGTTCAAGCTTAATGGACATTAAGCTAGTAGAGATGCTTCTACGAAGCATTCAGTCGTAATTCCATATCCTATCATACTTGTCTCTGGTTGATTTTGTTTTAATCGGTTTTGTTTCTTTTTCTATTTTTAATATTTTAAATATTTTCTGAAAAATGTATTCAAATTTGATTGATCTTTTTCGACCTTCCAGCTTGTCCAAACTATTTACAATTTCGTAAAACAAATCTTCAAATCTTTGTCTATTTGTAGAAGACAAATCATATGCTACCAAGTATTTTTTCTAAATAATAATTTTTGTGGTAAATAGTTTTCTTTCTGTTATAGTTGTAACCTGTGATAAGATTGTAACAGTTGTGAGTGCCACACTTAAGACAAATGCGTTCGTTATCGAAAACTTCACAAGTATCATTACAATTTATACATGCACAAGTACACTTGTAACACAGTTTGGTCCTGGTACAATACTTGCAAAGCTTCTTTTTATTAGTCATGTAAAATAAGATACAATCTATGCACACCCCAGGAGGATCAATAATATCTAAAACTCTTTCACAATATTTACAATTCATTATAATATACTATAGAATTATATATTTAAATACAGGCTTAAAAAAATATTATCTCATGTAATTATATAAATGGAACAAGTAGAAATTGAAATCAAAAACTTTAAGGAAGATCAAATGATATATGCTCAAAGGGTTGATTTTGAAGATGCGAGTAAATTAGATGCAGAGCTTTTAATTTTTTCAAACTTTCAAGATTTAACAGAAAGAATCATAACAATGGTAAAACAACTAAAACTATCATGGAAAATAAAAAAAAGAGATATAAACAAACTACGTTCTTTGTGCAAAAAACAAATTTCAGAGGCAACCAGTTACCAGCCAAAAGTATACAAAGATTCTTTTATTGCTTACTACAGCATTTTGTTAGACAAAGGAATTAAAATTATTATGTACGGATGATTTGCCGGCCAGCTGGCAAAGCATCCTAGCTCGCCGGCTAGCTGGTGAGGTACGGATAAATAAAAATAATGTAATCTATAGTATATGAGTATTTACAGTTATGCAGAAGAAGAAAGAAAACATTTTGAAGAGGAACAGAAGGTTTATGAGAAAGTAGCTGCTTACGAGCAGGCTCTTTTAACCAAGACAAATGAACTTATCAAAGAGTTTGAGACAGTTCACATGCAACGATTGTCAGATGATATTGCAGCTTTTAAAAAAGATTGGGCAATAAAAACTGAGATTGAGTGCAATGATGCTGTAAAGCTTCTCACAGATCTAGCAGAAAAAGAAATTAAGATTTTTAATGAAACTCAATTAAAAGTAATGTCTGAAAATGTTGAGTTGTTCAGAGATAATCTAATCAGCATTTAGAAAAACCTCATGTGATTAATACTGATATCGGATGTTACGAGGACTTTGAAACGTTTGTCAAAAGTTTAAAAGAAATGATTGATGCAGAAGTTTTTGATAAAGACGAGTTTATAAACTATTGCAAATACAGGATAAAAATAAAATCACTGGCAGCTGGAGGTGATCTTGAAACTGTTGATTTCGATAGATACTGCAAATATCATGTAAAAATAAGTCAGATGATAGATAATAGAGTTCTTGAGGAAAAATGCTTTCGGAGATACTTAGACATTCTCCTGGATAATGAAATAGATGCTCTCTTGGATGAGGTTACTAACGAGGACATCAATGAACATTTTTATGAGGTTACCGATGAGGGCGCTGGTGAGAGTGAAAATAATGTTATTTGATTAATTAATTAATTAATTAATATAGACTTAAACAAATAATCTCATGTAATATTATATAATGGGTATCCGAGAAATTGAAACATCCCCAAAACAGTATAGCAAGGTTTTTAAAGTAGATATTTATAGTAGTAATGATCCGATTGTTCAACTACGAAAAGTACACTATCCTGCTGTAAAGTTTCTCAAAGCAGAACTAAAAAGAACAGGCGGATTTAAATTAAGCATTGATGTGAAACTTACTTTTAAAAAAAAAGTACCGCTTGATAAAGAACACAAAGGAGGTTTTGATATTATATACAAAACAGCTTACTTTGCCTCAAAGGCTGTAATAATATTAAACAAAAATCAAATATCAGAAGCATTAGACAAAGCACAGGAAGAAATTATAAATAGAATTGGCAATTGGCTTTCTGAAGGAAGTGGTTGGGTAATTGAGGCACTAGACGCACACTATATGAATCGAATAAAGTATCAGCCTCTGCGAGGTAGCTCTTATTTGGATTTACCAAAAGAACTTGCTAATTCCAAAAAAGGATTAATAAATATAAAAAATGAAAAAGATAATGAGTGCTTTAGATGGTGCCATTTGGCTTATAAATTCCCTGTGAATAATAAACCACAAAGAATAACAAAGTACAAAAAGCATATTGATGATCTTGATTACAAGGGAATAACATTTCCGGTTACTATCAAACAAATCCCAAAAATAGAAAAACAAAACAACATTTGTTTTAACATATTTGGATATGAAGATAATCAAGTATACCCTTCGTACATATCAAAAAATAAAGCAAAAGAATATGTTGATCTACTTTTGATCACCGAAGAAGAAAAAAATCATTACGTGTGGATAAAAAACTTAAACAGTTTGATGTATAATCAAACAGCGCACAATGAAAAAAAATGGTTTTGTAAAACATGCCTACAATGCTTTACATTAGAAAGAGTTCTGGAAAAACATAAACCTGTTTGTCTCTCACTTAATGGAAAACAAGCAATAAAAATGCCAAACGAAGATGAAAAAGTTAAGTTTAAAAACTATGACAGGCAGCTAATGGTTCCGTTTGTTATATATGCTGATTTTGAAGCAGTAACCGAAAGTATTTCTTCAGCATCAAACAATCCTAAAAAATCACATACAGAAGCATATCAAAAGCATGCTGATTGCAGTTATGGGTATAAGGTTGTTTGTTGTTATGATGATCAATATTCAAAACCAGTTGTGACATACAGAGGGCCAAATGCTGTTTACAAGTTTTTGGAAAAATGATAGAAGAAGAAAAGTGGTGCAAAAAAACTATGAATGCAAACTTTAAAAAAGATCTAGTTATGTCGCAGGAAGAAGAAGCTAGATTCAAAAATTCTAAATCATGTCATATTTGTGGTAATGGTTTTGCAACAACTCTCAAAAAAGGCGACGCGGGTTATACAGTGGCATACAAAAACTCCATCAGAAAAGTCAGGGATCATTGCCACATAACTGGGAAGTATAGGGGAAGCGCCCATGACATATGTAATATTAATTTCAGGTTGACTAGAAAAATACCTGTTGTGTTTCACAACTTGAGAGGATATGACTCTCACTTTATAATGCAACACATCGGAAAGTTTAAACAAAACATAAATGTTATACCGAATAACATGGAAAAGTATATGGCTTTCATGTTAGGAAAAAGTTTAGTATTTATTGACAGTTTTCAGTTTATGTCCCAATCATTAGATAATCTAGTAAAAAACGTTCCGTCGTTTCAATACATATCTCAAGAATATAGCGGTAAAAAGTTAGACTTGCTAAAAAGAAAAGGTGTTTATCCTTATGATTACATGAACAGTTTTGAACGCTTCGGGGATACTAAGTTACCCGGCAAAGATAGCTTTTATTCTCAATTAAATGATTAGCACATTTCAGATGCAGATTATGATCATGCTAAAACAATATGGAAAACATTTAAGATTAAAAATATGGGAGAATATCATGATCTGTATCTTAAGACTGATGCGCTGTTGCTGACAGATGTTTTTGAAAACTTTAGAAAAATGTGTATCGAGTATTACAAATTAGATCCTTGCCATTACGTCAGTAGTTCTGGGTTAGCCTGGGATGCATGCCTCAAGATGACTGGTATTCAACTTGATTTAATAACTGATATTGATCAATATTTGTTTGTGGAAAAAGGATTAAAAGGCGGTACGAGTTATATTGCAAACAGATATTCAAAAGCTAATAACAAATATATGAAAGACTATGACAAGAAAAAAGAAAGCAAGTACATAATATATTTAGATGCTTATAACTTGTACGGATGGGCTATGTGTCAACCGTTACCTACTGGCAACTTCAAGTGGGTTGATAAGTTTGAAAAAGGAAAAACAAATTTCATTGTTGAGTGCGATATTGAGTATCCCGAGAAACTGCATGACTCGCATAATGATTATCCTCTTGCCCCAGAAAGTTTAAATATCAAAGATGAGTGGTTGTCAGACTATTGTAAAAATTTAAAACAGAAGTTTAATTTAGGATCTAACAAAGTTAACAAACTTGTTACGACGTTAAAAAATAAAGAAAAGTATGTCGTGCATTTTAGAAACTTAGAATTGTATAAAAAGCTTGGATTAAAGATAACAAAAATACACCGAATACTACAGTTTGACGAATCGGATCGGTTAAAAACATACATAGACTTTAATACTGCTAAGAGAACATCTGGTAAAAATGCTTTTGAAAAGGATTTCTTCAAACTGATGAACAATTCAGTTTTTGGCAAAACTATGGAAAATTTGAGAAAAAGAATTAATGTTAAATTGACTCACGGCGAGGAGGTTCTTTTAAAATATGCAGCAAGACCTTCATTTATTTCTTGTAAAATGTTTAATGAAACTTTATTTGCCATAAACAGAATAAAAGAACGATTAGTTTTAAATCGCCCTATTTATGTTGGTATGTGTATTTTAGACTTGTCAAAATATTTGATGTATGATTTCCATTACAACTATATCAAAAACAAATATGATAGAAAAGCTAAGTTATTATTTACTGATACCGATTCCTTGTGTTATGAAATAAAAACAAAAGATGTGTATGCAGACTTTTACAAGGATAAAGAACTGTTTGATAATTGCGATTATGATCCAAAAAGTCAGTTTCATTTTAATGATAATAAAAAGGTTATTGGCAAGATGTAAGATGAAACGTGCGGAATACCCATTGTTGAATTTGTTGGGTTGCGAAGTAAACTATATTCGTATGTGCTAGATAATGAGGTTAGCGCAAAGAAATGTAAGTGTGTTAAAAAGTGTGTTGTTAAAAAACAGATAGCACATGATGATTACAAAAAGATTTTGTTTACGGCAACAGAAGCTCACCATGAGATGAAAGTTATCAGATCACAAAAGCATAACATAAGCAGCTATGCAATAAATAAAAAAAGTTTATCAGCTTATGATGATAAACGATACATACTAGATAACGGACAAGATACGTTAGCATACAAGTAAAATACTCCATGGTAAAAAATGATATGCAGAGCGATGATGAAGACTACTGCCCGGTTCCTTCTGACTTTGCTTAACGAGTTGCAAATGTTATTGAAAAACTTCGCTGGAAGTAGATTCAACGAAAGAAGACAAAAAATATAATTACGCTCTCCTAAAATGACAAACTGGATTGATTAGTAGTATAGATACTGGCGGTATCAGGCGAGTTTTCCCGAGCGGGGTGCTTGAGAAAACTAATGAATATGTTGGGGTTGACTTAGGCGTGACTTACATTTAGATCTTGGTGATATAAATGAGAGTTATGCTTGAGTCCCCCCCTGGCATATTTCACTAGTTATTCTCGTTCCCTGCGCGGGAGGGAAACTGGCCTGGTACCCCCAGTATCTATACTACTGTTTGTATAGACTGAAACATTTTATTCTATGACACATATATGTTGTGATAGTAATAAAACCTTCGTGGTTGGTTCGTTTTGGTTATTGCTTCAACTATTTGAGAGTCTGATGACACGGTTGGTGCAATAGTCCAGAACCAATCACTCAAGTGCAGTTTGTCATATTATGTTATTGTTGTAAATTAAATTTATTTTCATATATAGTCTCTTATAATTCTTTTAGAATGGCATAGTTAAAATCATATGTAATGTTTTATTGTATATAATACTTTACTATGACGAGACTTTAATACAATATAAAACTATAACAACATCCGAACTCCCGCATCGTATTTCCCGAAAAGATCCAGAAACAAGCTGGAAATAACAGAATGGCTAAGAGTTAAAGGGATCGATACAGATGTTACCGAAACAAAGGTAACACGGTTGTATATATTATACACATATACTTCTCGTCATTTGATTTATGCGCCCTGTTCTTGATAATTCAAATATTGTTTCTTCTGTTACAAGCTGAACTGTTGCTCAAGGTGACTGCGAATAAACCAAGGCAGGAATTTTTAACTGATACGATTGCAACCGAACATGTACACTTTGTTCAGAGATTGCCTGTTCGCCATTGTGAACTAAACCCAGTCGAGCTTATCCAAGGTAGGAATAAATTGCTTTATTACGGCTGACCTTTCAAAGGCATTCTCTCAACTAGTCTATATTAGTTTAAGTGTACATTTTAGAGCTGTGTGGTACAGTGGCCGTGACAGTTAAGTAGATGGGTCTAAGAAATTACCTGAACGTCATGGTTTCGAGTCCTTCTATCGTTTTCATTGTGTTGATTTTTTTACCTTCTTTTTATTAAAAAACAGATCATGTCTAACAAGGCACGAAAATTATGTGCAAACTCTCGATAAGTAAATTCAAACGTGTGTGTTACATCATCGACATTCATTTATAGTCTAAAAATAATAGTCTGAAATCAAACATAATAACACAAACCATATCCTCATCTCCATTTCTGATAGTATGTATGCAGAAATGTAACATAAATGTTTTATTAGTTTTAGCAAACGAAAAGGACTATGTTTCACGAAGGAATACTACGTTTAAGCTAGCAGACGTGGGGAGACTCTTTCAAGAAGCCAGGGATAGAATAAAGAAAGAAGATTGGGAGCAAGCAGAGAAACATGTTATAGAAAAGGCAAAGCTAAATTTTGGGACGTTGACGGTGTGCAGTATGAGGAAGTGCCACATGTTTGTTTTTGTGATGTCGTTTGCATTTATTATTGCTTTTGCCTTCTTGTTTGTCTGTTTGCGTGTTTGTTTCTGTGTTTTGTGGTTTACTGTCCTCCTTGAATGCTACTTTCCCTGTCCGATCATTTTATATTTCTTTTGTTAAATACATTTTAGTGATTAAGATTGACCAGACCTTGAATACTTGTTCGGCACGGGGAGAAAAACAATTCTAGCAAAGAGAAGTTGGATGACGAAAACTTATTGAAATGTATATTCTAGTGAAAATATATGACATGTTTGTTTCAAATGACTAACGTAAACACGGAACGAAAACCACTATACGTTACATGTATGTTGTACATGTCAAGTATTTTGAACCATACGAAATGTGATTCATGAAAAATGTCGGCGTACTCATTTCTCTAATTTACACATGTTTTAATAAAAGATACTTTTATGTTACTTTTTAGAAAAAGTATGATGCTAAGCAGTATGATGTTGAATATGGCCTACACATCTTTTATACGCCCTCTCTTCTATTTTAAAGGGATACACGACGATCTTGATTTTTTTAAAAGTTCGCTGCGTCCCGTTAGTTTGTTTTACATAACTTGCCTTTGTTCAATCTTTGTTATTAATTATCAGCATAGGATAAATCAAATTATTTCAATTATTCCTGATTATATTGCACCAGCAACATCATGAACATATTAACACTTATCCTAGAATTAGACGAAAAAAATGAAACCTCAACATTTTATTTAATTATGGGCAAGCAGGTTCAAAGTCAAAATGATATTTGATAAATACATCTAGACGATAATTTCAATGCTTGATAAACACTTCCGGATTTCAGTGTGTCCCTTTAAAATAAAATTGCGGAATAATCAAAGCAAGATTAATTTTAAGCCTTTTCTGGAGGCAAGTCCCTTTAAAAAAGTTCATTTCCGTATAGTATTACATACATTAAAAATTATTATAATTTTTGTATAATGAATTATTAGATTGTTATATTAATATATATATTTCCGTATACAGAATCAATTAGATTTTTATTATAAGGCATTAAAACATGTTGTTGTTTTTTTTTGTACGGGTAATTATAAATTTGGACGACAATGTTGACGAGGACGACGACGAGGGGGAGGAGGACAAGGTAGACGACGAAGAAGAGGTAGAAGAAGAAGAAGAAGAAGACATGTTTAATGCGGATTCAGTTGGTGATGAAATTGGCGAAGCTTTGAGCGATTACGACAAATGCACGAATCAGGGACCATCTGTCGATTATACAACAAATGAAATTGAACCAACTTGCATTAAAGATGCGGAAGAAATGAACGAAGATGCAGACGATGCAGACGATACAGTATGCAAAAAATATAAAATGCAGTTCCTCCTAGCAAATTAATTTATAAAGAAATAGGAAAAATAAGGAACTAGACAATCAATCAATTTGTGTGACTTTTGTGATTGCTGATACCATGCATGCTGTGAAGGTTTGAACGATATATCCCCTTATGACAACGCCCTGTATTCCTGTTTAAATTGTAAATGCATGTTTAAAACAAAATAAGTATATAAATTTATTTTAACTGCAAGTGTTATAAATTGATTTAATTTTTTATCTTAATCATGTCCAATTATAATGATATCACATATAATTGTTAGCTTTCATTTATCGCTTGTGTTATCATGTGTGCTATTTAGACATACTAATCTTTGTCGTCTTATGCAATATTGTTAAACACCAATGTGCAATATTGTTTACTGTTATTGCGTTTACTGTTCTAGAAATCATGTTACTTATTACATACCTTTACTGGTATTATATGCACAAATAAACGTGCTAATACATTTGATCTCTGATACAAATGCACATATACATTCAACTCACCAGACTTGTACATGCGTATATATTTAAGCATACTTTATTAGTGATTGTTGTATTTAGATATTTGGTCTTTTAAAATGGTGATTTTAAAAGCGTGATCTAGTGCACGTACATGCGTACGTGTGCGTCTGTGTGTGTGTGTGTGTGTGTGTGTGTGATGTTTTACTTTAATATAGTTCTAATTTGTTGAAACTAAATGTCAACAATTTGTCTAAGTTATCGTTGTTTTTAAATTTGTTTTGTTATGCTTCACTGTACGCTTTTTATGTCGAAATGTACATACACAATACCATATATATGGTTTTCTAAAATAAAATTACATGTAATGAATGAATGAATCGTGTTTTACGGCAAGTATACACATAAATAGGTCATATTGTGCGCACAAACCGACGAAAGATAATGAAATTAAGTAGTAATTAAAATTTAATGTATAAATATAAAGATAAAACTATTAAAAAATAAGGGATGATATGCTAGTAATATAAACTATATATGTAAATCAACAAAAGCCTGTCAACGGGTATATAAACAAGTACATATATATAAGAACACATTATAATAATTTATATAGTCTGATTTATTTTAGGAAATCTAAAACAAGACTAAAATATATAGTATCAGATAACTCTTTCATAGTATCAACATTGTAGTGCCTTTGACGCATAGGATGTGTTGGACCGTTAACGGTGCAAAGCAGGGTATACATTCTGGTAATTGCTCAGTCCGTAATAAATACGAATGAGTATTCCCTATCCTACAACATCTTCTCGACGATTGGGTATACTAGAAGACGCATTTGTTTTCCAAGTAACGGATTAATTGAATGGAGTTTATTGTTAACTGACAAATTCCAAGCGGCTTTCCAAGAGTTATGAATAAATGTGTTAATACAACTTTTAAAATCAGTATAAGGTAATTTAGCATTAGATATATGTAAAACTAATGCTGCTTTAGCAGCACCATCAGCTCTATCATTACCACGTATTCCTACATGGCTTGGAAGCCAGCAGAAAATAATAACATTATCAACTATAAGAGAATTGTACTTTTCTAAAAGCTCAAGCACATCTGGTTTATCAAGTTTCATATTACCCAGTGCTTGAAGACATGCAAGGGAACAATTACATGTACACACAAGTTTATCGAGGTTGTTATCTTTTATGGTACATCATCAAGAACAACTGCCTACTGCCCATAATACCCACTCTCTGGTGGATTTAAGTTTCAAACTATGAGCCGTGTGCTACAACAACCTACTCCAAAATGGGTATTTTATTTTTTTAAATATAATTCAAGTCGTGTAATTCTAAAAAACTAGATAAATATATATTATTAGCAAGACACATGAAACAAATTCTAGTTTGATCTTAAGGCATTGAAAACAACGTTTCCATTTAAAATAAATTGACGATCGACTTCCATCTCATCAAGTACAATGTAATATATTATTGAATGAATGAATGGTGTTTTACGGCACGTCGACACATAAATAGATTATATTGTGCGCAAAAACTGATGAAAGATGAAGAAATGAAGTAGTAATTAAAAAGTAATGTAAATATATAAAGATAAAACTATTTACAAGTAAGGGATGATATGGTAGTAATATAAACTTTGTATATATGTAAATCAACAAATGCCCGTCAACGGGTGTATAAACAAGTAAATATATATAAGAACATATTATAATATTTTTTTTTCAAGAAATCTAAAACAAGACTAAAATCTATAGTATCAAATAACTCTTTCATAGTATCAACATTGTAGTACCTTTGCCGCATAGGATCAAAGTCTATATCTATTCAATGGTTGTATTTACTATTTAACTGCACTCCTGTACTTTCAATTATTATAGAAATTAAATTTAGAATCAACTCTCACATCCATCCCACTTTGTAATTGTTATAATATTATGTTTTAAGCTTAACAGTACATCACGGATAGCTTAATTAATTTTAATTTAAGCAACACGACAAATAATACCAGACTTCACCTTTAGGTAACTGCAGCGATCTGTTTACCCTTCACTGCTAAAATAGACTGACCCAACTCAATGCAAGCGCCTGTGCGACTTCAAGCAGATATTTTATTTATAAAATTGGGAGGTCATAACTGAATGGGGGATTTCTAAATGTGACTCCTGTGTAAATATACAGCCATGGTAAGCTTGCTCTTATGAATTTTTCATTACCATTAAAAAAGATCTACAGATCGATATGTAGCTTGTATGGATTGATGGCATATTAATGAAATAATCGCCGAAAACACTTTGGCTGAAACAAGCGCCCCAAACAATAGGGATGTTCTGTTCAGCAAAAAGAAAGCACTAAAGAATGATGGTCTGGGCAACAAGGAAGAATCGATCAGAACCATTTAATGACGACAAAATCAAAATCTTAAAAGAAAAGTCATTACTCGGAGATGGTATTTAACACTTATTAATTACTTACAATATTTTGCTGTACTCGTCAGCTAAGTCTTGGATTGGATTGTAATGGTATGTTGTGCGTAAAACCAAAGTTCAATCTGCATTTGTACACAAAATGAAATATTAATTTGGATCCGATCATTCACTTTCATGACTTGACAATAATTGAATTTTACATTATGTAGATGCATATGTACATCATATATGATTCTGAAATACCAAACGTTGTCTTCTTACCTTAATTAATAAATTAACAGGCGCATGCCAGATATACGAAAATGCTCCTTTGAAGAAGAAAACGACTACCGTCACTAGCAAAACAAATGTGGAAGCTCCGGCTTCGGTCTGGCTACGCAAAGATCCTGATTTGCGAAGATACTGAAATTTAAAATCAAATAAAACTCATTGTGTCCTAGAAAATGACCTGTTTGTATTTTAAATACAGAGAGTACGTCATCAGTATTACGCCAACAGTATACATTAATGACGTCACAACACTCGAGCAAGTTTTCAGTGGCGTAGATCAGAATTTAAAGTACACTAACAAGAATCTTAAATGAAAAATAGTAGTGATATTCACATGCACTGACAAGATGATTAAATGAAAAATAGTAGTGATAGTCACATGCACTGACAAGATGATTAAATGAAAAATAGTAGTGATATTCACAGGCACTGACAAGATGATTAAATGAAAAATAGTAGCGATATTCACATGCACTGCCAAGACGATTAAATGCAAAAATAGTAGTGATATTCACATGCACTGACAAGATGATTAAATGAAAAATAGTAGCGATATTCACATGAACTGACAAGATGATTAAATGAAAAATAGTAGTGATATTCACAGGCACTGACAAGATGATTAAATGAAAAATAGTAGTGATATTCACATGCACTGACAAGATGATTAAATGCAAAATAGTAGTGATATTCACATGCACTGACAAGATGATTAAATGCAAAATAGTAGTGATATTCACATGCACTGACAAGATGATTAAATGCAAAATAGTAGTGATATTCACATGCACTAACAAGAATCTTAAATGAAAATAGTAGTGATATTCACATGCACTGACAAGATGATTAAATGAAAAATAGTAGTGATATTCACATGCACTGACAAGATGATTAAATGAAAAGTAGTAGTGATATTCACATGCACTGACAAGATGATTAAAGCCACAAATGTGTTTATAGTTTTGAAATTAATATTAGAAATAATAGGTTTAAATAAATTTCATTATTTCAGGTAACCCGGAAGCGTTGCTCAACACAATGTGGTATAACAATACACTTCATTTCGGGTTACGACGAAGACAACAACACCAGTCTATGTTGTGGGGTAATGTAGAACTTGAAAAGACATCCACTGGTAGAGAATATTTAGTTTTCATAGAGAGAGCTACAAAGGCTAGAAATGGTGCTGAAAGTGACCCAAGTGGGTTTCGCCCAAAGACGTTCTCTCAACCAGGTGATTATGAAATTATATAAATTTACAACATTAGTAATAACAGCATCTTTTTTTCTTTCTGTTGAAAACTTGACCTGCTTACCAGGCAACATCGTAATGGATTGTTGTTTGAAGCACGTGTAGTACATTTCTACTTAAACTCATTGCACGATAAGATTAATACTATTTAGGGAAATACACAACTGATCTAAATTTCCATTGATTAACAGATATCTGCATAAATGTTTGAAGTTATTTTCATTTTTTCCTAAAACTAAATTTCTTCTTGATTTCAGATGACCGTTACCGTTCAGTTAGGATGTATAAATCCTACGCCGATAAACGCCCTGAATCAATGAATAAGCCAGAAGCAAAGTTCTACCTCGGCAAAAATAATAGTCATGGAAGAACTCCAAACAGTTTATGGTTCATAAACTCTCCCATTGGAATCAACACTCTGAGGTCAATCGCTCGAACTATGAGCGAGAAGGCAGGCCTTTCTGGGAAACAAACAAAACCACTCGGGAAGGAAAACCTAAATTACTAAACTTTTGAATGCTAACGTTCCTCCAACAGAAGTCGCACAGTTGTCTGCACATAACAATTTAATGAGTCTAAACCATTATAATAATGTTAGTATTAAAAAAGCAAATGGAAATGTCCACTGTTCTTCATACTGTAAATTCAAGTGGTGATAGCAATGGTAATACGTTCAGATGAATTTAACATGCTGTTGTACCTGCGTCCCTGTCGGAGGCCTCACTCTGGTGACGTCAAGGGATTGACCTTCGTCTAGGCACGGGTCAGCCAATAGTCGGCCAGCAATAAGCCACGTGACTCCAATCCGGGTGAGCTCCGACGAATCAGGACAATACTCTCTCTCTTCAACCTCAACCACCGAACCAACAACACCACCTCTGATCGTCCTTGTACATCACGTCTACATTGGTTCAGAGGAGCTGGTAGCATTCTAGGTAAGTAGACCGTTACCTAGACATTATTGTGCGTTGGTCTATAGCGCGGGTATTCACTCGTACATCATTTGGCGCTGCGAATTAGTGAAAGTCGAGGCGTTATTCAGATAAAAATTATCTGGGTCACGCGCCATTTTTAAAAAATACACACACGTGTACATTTCATTGCAATGTCGTTCGTTCTGTAATTGTTATTATTTCACAAGATGTTGTGGAATAATATTATTTGGGATTATTGTGGATGCAAACAATATTAATTGCCGGATAAATATTTAATTTATACGGTGTCATTGACGAATATTACTCGTCAATTATTTTGTTGTTGAAAAATCAACAACGAAATATTTCAGTCTATATTGAGATATTATTATCATTTCAATATTATTTCCATCATGTCCATGAATATATATACATGCACAGCAGAGGAGTTGATGTCTTTACCACAAATAGGTAAAACAACTGCCTCAAAACTCACTGAGTTAAGAAATTCTGTCCTCGGAGGCCACCGAGGAGAATTGTCTATACATGAACTAGCCGCCATCCGGCTAACGCCTGAAGAATGGCAACAACATATAGACGATGGCCTTATGTCTATAAACATGCCCCAAGATATGGCACCTTTCAAGGCCACAATTGTCTCGCCAGCCGGGAGTCGAACCAGCTCACCAACAGGGAGTCAAAAGACACCTGTTGATTCTCTATCTGCCCACCAAGTTTTGGTAAGGAAAGATGAGAATATAGTAACCGACATTCAGGATCGGTTACATTCGGCGGAGGCTGAAATAACTTTGTAAAAACAAAAGTCACCTCGTTAGACACAAAAATTCAAAAAACTAACGAGGTCTTTCATGAATTGTTTAAAGCTTCAACTGCAGTCTATTTTTAAAGACACAGTGTCCGAAATGAAAAAGGAATCTATTGCTACACAAAATGCCATTCAAGTAGATATAAAGGCTCAAAATGACCGTTGCCGAGACCTCACAAATAGTTTGGGTACACTATATTCTTCTTTGCAGTCGCTTGAACAGGAACATCAGTCACATGTTAAGCAAAATCATGAAGACATACTGCATCCGTCTGAAACATTTGGACACTATGAGCGGAGTCATGGGGAAGAGATAAAATTTTTAAAGGAGGTACAAAATACCTACATAGTTCAGACAAGGGAACACATGTCTCAATTGAAAGAAAATCTCTTTAAAAATATGGAGTCGCATATAAGCACAGTTTGAGAATGTAACTCAACACGCGCATTGGGCGACTTCAGGATTAATGGAGACACCTAAGGATCTAAATCCAATGGGATCACTTTTTCGATGTCCGCCACCCTCCTTAAAACAGGAATCCAAACAGAACACTGTAATAAAAACAGAGTCTGGCCAAGCGGCTATGAAACAATTCATTGCAGACATGAGTTCTAAAATGCCTTCTAATGGGATTTATTCAAACCAAAAGTCGGACAAACCTCCGTAAAGGACGAGGACCGCAATGCGTGCGACAATCAACGCGTCGCAAACGGAAGCGCTCGCACCGCGTCGGCTTCTGATTATAGATCAAAATCAAACGGTCGAGAAACAATTTCAAAATTAGACGTTAAGGGGGATTTTAATAAAAAAGTGGAAAAGAAGAGACGGACAAAATGACTAAACATACACGTAGCCATCGACATTCAAGGCAAAAAGACAAACGCAGACGCTCGTCTTCTTCCTCCACGGACACCGACAATAGACGTGACGACAAATCTAGAAGTAAAAATAAGTCACGATCTTCTGACACAGATCCGATGACAAATCACGGGGTCGAAAGAAAACCAAAGACAAAAAGAGAAGACACAGGCATAGGTCTTCCACTAGTACTAGTAACTCTAGTACTAGTAGTTCAAGCTCCTCGAGTAGGGGTAGGTCACCGCCACCACCCAAAATGGAATTGTTTTCAGGGGAGGTTGGAAAATGACATGGTAAAGCTTCATCGCACGTTTTGAGCGCCTAGTTAAGAGAAGGCGATGGTCTAAGCAAAAGTGCTTAGACAGGTTATTAGACTCACTGAAGGACAAAGCACTGGAGTATGCGAATCGTTGCCCTCGCAACGATAGCGGCTTTAAAAAGTTAAAAAAAGAACTCCAGTTAAGATTTGACATCAAGGATGAACCTGTGGCCGCTCGCCAAAGGTTGCACCTTATTAGACAGACAGAAGAGGAATCATTGTAGGAATTCCTTCAACGAGTGTTTAGTATAACACTCAATGGTTACAAACGGGCTGACAGGAAGACAGCTGAACAATTGGCGACCGAGGCATTTTACCGAGGTTGTCGCTATAAAGAGGCGGCGGCCTTTGTAATGAATGAGGCCCCGCAAACAATTCAGGAAGCTTGTCGCCGTGTGAAAAGCTACGTAGCTAATTTAAAAGCTGTCCACGGCAACAGTGTCGCGTTTAAAGAGTGGGCATTTACCACCCAAGAAGAAAATCGGGTATCCAAAATAGAGCGATCTATGGCGGAAATCAGAGGTAAGCTGGGGGTTGGGGAAAATCCAATGCGCTCTCGGAGTCCAAGCCCCTATCTTGGTGTCTCTGGGAAGACGACATACCCACAAAGAGGGTGGTCCCCAGGGTACAAAGGTCAGCTAAACAGGGACCGATATAGGAGCCCATCTCCTTATCGAAGGCAACAATCGCCTGATTGGAGACCAAGGTACAGTGACGCACCCTGGGGTAGTCAACCGCCAATGGCCCGACCATCACACCAATCGATGGTACCTCCAGGTCCGGCCCCTCAAGGTTATGAATATAGACCCCGATCTCCCGGTCGATACCTCGACCCTAGTAAGACCACAAATACGGGCTATGATCAGCAAAGATCCCGGTCCCCGGGTAGAAATGCACCCAATATAAATGACCGCTACAAAGGCGACATGGCACAGGAGAATCGGTACCCTCCTACTGGCTATCGGGATAGACCACCTAGTCCATACAATGACAGGGAGGGCTTATCTCGAAGTCCCAGTACTAGAAGCCAATCTCCAGTGGCTCAACAGCTACCTGATTTAAACGATCATGGGCTAGGCAGGAACACGACTCCCATCTAGTCCGTAACCCAAGGGGTCGTAACACTGAAGTGTTGGAGCTACCCATCAATAAAGCTAGCGCAATGACTATAACTATAGACCTGGCAATTGACGGTAATATAGTTTCCGCAGCTGTTGATAGTGGCGCTATGGCAACACTTTTTCAAAAACAGTTGTTTGAAGAAATATATGGGTCCCAAAAGGATAGGCCTAAGTGTCAACTTAAAGGCATTGGATCAGATATCGTAGAGGGATATTTTGTGCCAAATGTACCACTCACCATTGGCACACAAACGTTCTTGCATACAGTATGTATAGCACCAACTGATGATATTTGCATCCTGGGTTTATATTTTCTAAAGCCCGCAGGCAGTATTATAGATTTAGCAAACAACACAATAACAATTGGCAATGAGGTGATTCCAGCAAGGATCAAACTTGGACCTAGAATACAAGTCTCCCGGGTTATAATAAAAAAGAAAACAGTGTTGCCACCCAATACTGTTGGTTATATTAACGTGGCCCTTGAATCACCTATTGACGGTAGCTTCATAATTGAAGCAAAACCTTTCAAAAATGCACTGATCTCCACTTTATATGGCAATGGATCATCCCTGACATTGAGAGTGATTAATGACACAAATAGTTATATAGCTTTCAAGAAGGATAGGGTAATAGGATGCGCAGAATCAGCATTCCGGGTGAACATGGATGACCCGGGTATCATTCCTGTTAGAAAGGTGGTTACACAACCAGTATCCGACAAACACGAATTGCCGGAGCATCTAACGGAAATGTATAAAGGGGCAATCCCGAACCTTTCGGAGGATGAGAGTTTAAGATTCAAAAATCTGTTAATGGAGTTTCAATCTGTATTTTCCAAGAATGATATGGATATCGGGTGCTTGGCAGGAGTGGAGCATAAAATTGAAGTGTCAGATGCCACCCCGTCGAAGGAAAAATTCAGAAGAACACCATTAATGTTCCAAGCACAAGAACAAGAATATTTAAATAAATTGCTCCAACAAGGTGTTCTCGTACCCTCAGCCTCTGAATGGTCATCCGCCCCTATGATGGTCCGGAAGAAGTCCGGCGATTTGCGGTACTGCATTGACTACCGTGCACTAAATAGCAGGACCGTGAAAGATCACTACAATCTTCCGCTCATAGATGACTGTCTAGACTCATTATATGGCAAACAGTTGTTCTGTGTTTTGGATCTTTGTAGTGGTTACTATCAGATCCCCTTGGAAGCTAATTCTAAACGTTTAACATCTTTCGGTACACACTTTGGTAGTTTTCAGTGGACTCGCATGGCCATGGGATTATGTAACGCACCTGCCACCTTTCAGCGTGCGATGCAGCTAGTTATGCGAGGTCTCACTTGGGAAGAAATTATTGTGTACCTGGACGATTTAATTCTTTTGGGAGTTGACACTACGGAAAGTATTCATGCGTTTTCGCGACCACAATTTGAAACGTAAAGCTAACAAATGTCAGTTTTTCAAAAAGGAAGTAGAGTTTCTGGTAAAACTGGTTAGCGAAGCCGGAATTTCAATAGCACCTGACAAAATAAGTGCAGTAATAAACTGGACTGTCCCAAAGAATGCGAAACAAACGCTCTCATTTCTGGGCAATATGAATTACCACAGAAACCACATTCAAGACTTTGCGCAAGTCTCGGCGGTTCTATATGAATTGGCCCATGCTAAACAATTCTATTGGAATAAAGACCATCAAAGATCTTTTGAAACTTTGAAAACACTTGCTACTTCAGCCCAACTCCTATCACACCCGTCACCAGTTGGTCTATTTATTCTAGACACAGACGCTAGCGGAAATCAGATAGGTGCTGAATTGTCACAATTACAAGACGGCGTGGTTAAGCCTATTTGCTATGCCAGTCACATGTTAATGAAACAACACCGAAATTACTGCACTACCCGCAAAGAGTTATTAGCCGTAGTCAAATTGTGTCTGCAATTTCAACACTATGTATAAGGCCGGTTTTTCCTTATACGTACCGACCACAACAGCTTAGTGTGCCTTACCCGGTTTAAACACATAGAAGGGCAGTTAGCGCGTTGGTTAGAAGAATTGTCTTTATATAACTTCAAGATAATTCATCGCAAAGGGAGCGACCTTGTAAACGCCGATGCACTTAGCCGCAAAAGCGATGACTTGCCTGCCTGCGATTGTTATGATGGTTAGAACACAAATACGAACCTTCCATGAAGGAACTGAAACTAAGTAGTACTGAAACTAGATCATTATGGTTAACTAAATCTCAACTGAATTACAATCACGGAGCACTATACTACTCTTGGGAAGGTGCTGACGAGTCGGTATCTTCTAACTGTCTAGTGGTCCCCAAAGAACTGCAAAAGAAAATATTATTCTTTTGTCATGATTCCAAAGAATCTTGTCATTTGGGGGAGGTCAAAACACTAGAACGGTTAAAAGGACGTTTTCACTGGTATGGAATGACCAGAGATAGCAATTTATATATTAAAAATTGCTCTGTATGTAACAAAATTAAAAATTATCGAACGGCAAGGGGAGCCTTGAGTTCATATCATGCCGGCTATCCAATGGAAAGACTACATTTGGATATTATCGGACCTTATCACAAAAGTAGGTCCGGAAATCGATATATACTTGTCATGGTGGACCAGTTCAGTAAATGGGTCGAACTTACTGCACTGCCAGAACAAAATGCAGAACTTACTGCAAAAGCGTTCTTGCAGCGATTCATTGTTACATTTAGCTGTCCACTAGAAGTTCACACTGACCAGGGAAGAAACTTCGAAAGTAATTTATTTCAGGCTTTTTGTAAAGTACTGGAAATTACTAAAACTCGAACAACTCCCTACCACCCATCAGGAAATGGTCAGTGCGAGGTCTTCAACAGAACCATTTTACAAATGGTAAGGAGTTACATTGGCCGTGGATTACAAGATTGGGACGAGCATCTGCCATTAATTGGAATGGCTCTTCATTCTATGAAAAACAGAGCTTCGGGGTTTTCAGCAAACATGTTAATGCTGGGGAGAGAGACAATGCAACCCATTGATCTCATATTGGGTCAAATAAAAGAGACTCCCCATGATCCCAGTGGCTGGATCAGCAACCTCATTTCAAACTTGGATCATGTGCACCGTATAGCACAAGAAAGATTGAGTGAAACACAATTGCGTCAGAAGCGCGATTATGACGTCAGGCTTAAACAGAATATGTATGAAGTTGGTGATGTAGTTTATATGATAGACTCCTCCATCAAAATTGGATTAAGTAAAAAGATGAGACCCCCATGGAAAGGGCCATTCCTGGTTGTACGTGCTCGTCACCCTTTGTACAACGTTACTAGTAAGACCAAAACAGCATTAGTCCACCATGACAGGCTAAAATCTTGTAAGGACTCTGACCTCCCATTATGGCTGCAAAGACAAAGGCATAGCCTTCTTGAGTTTTTGCCCTTAACAAATGAGGGGGATGATGATGAACATGAGACCCCCGTATCCCAACCATCAGCACAGTTTGATGCAGATGCAACATTGCCCTTCATGTTAGGTGATGATCAAGACGTCACTCTACAATACATGTGGGGGTAAGAGGAATTAGATGATGGTGGTTCCGGCCCTTCTGTTGTTGAATTATAAGACCCTGAGGGCGAACCTGAGCTAACCGACCCTGTCCCCGCTGTCGAAATGACAAGCAAAGGCAGGGCAGTTCGTCGCCCCGCCCGATTTCTTGATTAAAAATTATATTATGTCCGTGGGGTATATTGAATTAGCTTGTATGTTTTGTTCATGCAACCCACATTACTGCATATGGGTATATTCAGGGTGGGGGGGATCAGCTAGTGGTGCGGTTGCAACTGTTTGATTAGCTTGTATGTTTTATTAAATATGTTGCACCCATACTACATGGCTAATTTAGTCCACATGTTATTGTCGTGATCATGGTGCCCGGATTAGCTTGTATTTTTTGTCCGGATTACCGTGTTCATGGCTGCTATCATGTGAATATCTGTTCATTAACGTTGTTTTGATTGACACTGTAGCTGCAGTTAGCTTGTATGTTTTGCTGTAATGCAGTGTTGTTTCGAACCAATACATGTAGTCTGGCCTCGTGTGAACTCGTGATTCATGCTGGGTCAGATATTTGCATTTGTTTGTCGGAGTTACATTATTTCAGCTTGCATTAGCTTGTATGTTGTTCAGACTGGGTCGTGGGATTCTTGGCAGAGATTTGCAGTATTATACATTTGCTCTTGCTGTCCAGTGCACGTCCGGTGTAGCTTGTATAGTTTGGCAAGGCGGCGCTGGATAGTTTGTGCAGATTGATAATACTTTTTAAATATACATCCACATAATCTGTAACAACTGTGTTGGTCTCATTTAGCCTGTGAATTGTTGAGACTAACAACGTGACTCTTTTATATTTTTGGCTCTATAAAAAAGCCCTGTTCGTTTCATTTAGCCTGGGTGTTGTTGAAACTAACAGAGTTGTAACATAATCCATGACAGTAGCTGGACGTCTGTTGGTCTTGAATAGCCTGTGTGTTGTTGATATTAACAGAGGTATTGTTGCATGTCATGATGGTATTAGAATAAATCTAAAAGTTGTTCTGCTCTTTAAAAAGTTATAAATCAATTGCCGGTACAGGTCCTCAAAATGGACTTGTTTTTTAATTGTAGGCAACAATGAGCAGACCTGTCAAGCGATCGAAGTTTTCGGAAGAATGTGAAGTGTGTGGGATCTCTTCCAGTCATATTAAACAACATGTACTAAGGACACATGCACCTTTGTATGTGTGTCCCGCATCCGCATGCATGGATTGCCACCGCGCTGAAGGCTGTATTCAACAGCTAAGGAAATTTCATAACAATCACGGGGTTGTCGAAGGAGACTCTCTTCTTGAGGCTTGGGCGCTCGCTGTCAATGGGTTGTTGTATTTTCTCATTCAGCACCTAGCCCTTGGGTCTCTTGCAGATCTCCTTGTGATTGTTGTGGATAATACACTCTATCCTCCATCCATTTCGTTCTCGGAGAAAGAATACTTCTTTCTCAGAGAGTACGACAGGAGGGCTGGGTTTGAATCTCTATCAGATGTGCTGTACGGCACCATTCCGCCTGTTCGCATAAGCATGATCCTCCATTATGCCATTTTAAATCGGCTTTTCTCTAAATTGCCAAGACAACTTACCGCTACTGTACGGGAATTTATTCATTACAGCACGTTTGAGGGTTTCAGCGCTCCACGTGGTCATCCCACGTTGAAAATGGCATCTATAGATTCACATTTTCACATGGATGAGCTCTGCTGCCGTTCTACCCAATCATTTTGAGAGCTGGAAAGTTCGGTGGCCCCCACCTGTCAATTTGCGATATGCTATTGCAAATTATGTTTACCGAAACAAGTAGAGCCTCATCGAGAAAGCATATGCGTGACAATCCAAGGTTACGATTTACCTTGGGTGTTCATCCGCATATGGTTCTTCGAAAGACTTTCAGCAGTCAGATCGCCAGGGTGGAGGCCGTAGTTCAGCGATTTTGCAAGCCGTAGGAATTGGAGAAGTGGGCCTCGATTTCACGACAACTTGTCGCTGCAGGGTTGCCCACAATAGGCAGGAGTGAAAACGAAACAAAATTGAGGCTCAGAGATCTTTCCTACGGCAAGCTCTCTTGTTGGCAAAGAGACTGGCCAAGACTGTTGTCCTACATGTCCGAGACAATGACACTGGGAGGGATGCTGCAGAAGTGTTGGCACTCTTACAAGAGTTGGAGATGACGAACTACACAATTCATCGTCATTGTTATGTAGGTACTGTTGAGGAGTACCAGCAGTGGAGCACTGTGCTACCAAACTGCTATTTCGGTATAGCTAGAGCCTCATTAGACAGCGATAGCACTGTACAAATGCTGCTATTGTTGGACAGTCCCAAACGTTTAGTTCTGGAGACTGATGCACCTTATCTGCCCATGGACGGTATTACATAACACATAACACCTGTTCACCTTATTGCAGGTAAGGTGTCGCAGAAACTTGGCTGCCAAGTATCACAGGTACTTAGAGTCTGTAACAGAAATGCCGCCAAACTATATGGTCTTGACTGGTAAGGCTTCTTCAGTGAAATTTCGTTACTAACAGCCAGCAGCTATTCTAATATTAGACGAAACTTAAGACAGCTTTCTGCAAACAGTTTAACTTGCCACTGAATCGGACATGTGGCCCATAAATAATGCAACACAGAAATGGGGAAGATGGGAACGCTCATTCTTGAAAGTAATTAGCTTGTACGTTGTCACTCCTTGATTGAGTTTTGCGTGTTATTTACACATTTCGGCCTATTTAGGGATCATTGGGTTATGCGAAGAATTGAAGAGGTTGTATGTTGTCAATTCTGCGTAAAACATATTTGTATAGTTTTTGCACATTGACTTGAAGCAAAATTATTAACAGATTAATAAATGATCCAAGGAATAATACTAATTTTCATCCATACAGGTACTGGATTCCAAAAGTATGTAAGTTTCGCCGTTTCTTTCATGGTGTTAAAGCAACTTATCCAGAGTCCACCAATACTCCAATATGATGACCTTTGTAAATTACACTAAACCTTGTATTCTATTATATTATAACGAATGCACTATACACAAAAGCATCGTACTACAATACTGAAACTGTAAATAAGATAACTATTAGTGGTGTATAAGCATACGAATATCTTATACTATTGTATACCAAATATACTATAATGCATAAATATGTATATATGTAAAACGTATTGGTGTTCTCTGGGTAATTTATAGCTGTATAGCTTAGCCATGTAGCCAATATAGCCTTTATAGCTTACCGAGCTTTTCAGTTTTCAATCTGGCATGGAAATCTTTTCTATTGTTGTAGTCATATTGCCGACAATCTATGCATGCTGAGGCTCTCCTATCACTCTGTATCTTCCCCATGTGTTCAACAACTTTGTTATTTCTTTATGTCTGCACAATGTCATAATTTATTCCATTTTTGTGAAGTGATGTGCTGTGATTATTAATTGTTAGTAATGTGTTCCCTTATGTAAGTTGTTACTAAAGAGTATATATTCTCAATAATAGGGGTAAATGTTTTCATTAAGAGTGGGGTGAAGTATACAAAGTAAACCAACATTTACAGGTATTCTATATGTAAATACATTTCATAGAGGATTGTAGCTGGTATGTTCTTTCTTCTGTGAACGACAATTACTATACTAGCGTGCTGTATGGAAATATATATTTCATTTCATGGAGGATTGTAGCTGGTATGTTCATTCCGCTATGAACAACTCGATGTATGCTCTATCTCAATAATATACCATTTGCATAACTGGTGAAGGGGCGTCCGTGGCCGAGTGGTTAACGTCTCTGACTTGAAATCACTTGCCCCTCACCGCTGTAGGTTCGATCCCTCAGGGGCCTAGGAATCTTTATGTGAGGAAGCTATCCAGCTGGCTTGCGGAACGTCGGTGGTTCTACCCAGGTGCCCGCCCGTGCACGAAATTGCCCGGATGGGCACCTGGGGTCTTCCTCCACCAATGGAAGCTGGAAAGTCGCCATATGACCTTAGCTGTTGGTGCGACTATAAAATCCAATTCAATCAATCAATAACTGGTGAGAATATGTACCATTTAGGTGTAGTGTTTTCTCTGATGGAATTGTTAAAATGTTATGCGTTATTGTTTGTACCATTTAGGTGTAGCTACAATGTTTGAATTGTTAAAATGTTATTTGTTATTGTTATTACCACTTTATGTTGTTTTGATAGTTAAACTTAGTTAAACAGTAAATTTTCCATTGTAATCATTACCATAATAGTATTTTAAGTATATCTCAAGTATAGATTTCTGAGATTGTACAATCAGGACATTACTTTTGTTTTAAATGCCGGTCCTTTGAACATTAGGACTCTTAAACAATATTGGCAAAATTTAGTGCACTAAAAGAAAGGACCATTTTCTTAACTCATCAATTTCTATTCAGTTTAATACATTAGTTATCAATAAGCTTCGTTATGTTGATATCTTCTCTAAGATGGGGTAGAGTGTTGTACCTGCGTCCCTGTCGGGGGCCTCACTCTGGTGACGTCAGGGGATTGACCTTCGTCTAGGCAAGGGTCAGCCAATAGTCGGCCAGCAATAAGCCACGTGACTCCAATCCGTGTGAGCTCCGACGAATCAGGACAATACTCTTTCTCTTCAACCTCAACCACCGAACCAACAACACCACATCTGATCGTCCTTGTACATCACGTCTACATTGGTTCAGAGGAGCTGGGAGCATCCTAGGTAAGTAGACCGTTACCTAGACATTATTGTGCGTTGGTCTATAGCGCGGGTATTCACTCGTACATCAATGCAAAAAAATGATTCTGAGTTTATCGGTGTCGCACAGGAAGTTACTTTATCACAGGAAATTACTTTCTCACAGGAAGTTGATAGTACATCGGAAGTGATACGTAATTATGAAGAACGTGAATCAGCTGTTAATCAAGTAGTAGAGCTGCCCGTTATGCAATAGCTTAATAAATTGGCTCCTATGCAGTTTTTTTTATTATTCTGACGTTTTATGTAACTGCATATACGCCTAATTTCCTTTGCAAAAAAACGACTGGAAAAAACGCTCGAACACCCATGTGATTTTCGAACGAAATTGAGCAGCTTATCAGACTTATGTGCGTAAACCATGACGATAATCTAACAAAATAATAAGTTATTTACCATTTACTTTCGGTTTTATTATTTTCCGAAGCATATTTTACATAATATATCGGTTTTTCGTAGATCGCTATACATGTGTATTGACAATATATTGACAAGTGCGCGTTTCTCCCAACGTTGCATGTGCATGCGCATAAGTACACATTTTCCACTGTGGACAACGTTTCACGAAACTGCGTTATTTATAATGTACCTAGTATAAAGTTTTCAAGTCTTAGGTTAACAAAAGGGTGCCGGGATATTTATTATATATTACCCCTTCAGACATTATCTTAAAATAAAAATTAAAAAATCTCGCTTGTTTTATAGCCTGATCTGGGGGGAAAAGCACCTAACCGAAGACCTACTGTATGTCCATGACCTAACTTAAGCTTGTTTATTTTGTTTTGTTATGTTCATTTCATTTAGTGTGTAGAGGGTGGGGTGAGTTTACGGGTGGATTCTACACTAAACAATCTGTAAAATATGGAAATTTATATTAAACAAGAGCTGTAGGAGAACAGAGCAGCTCGACTATTCAGAGAATAATAAATGGTATAGCCAGTATATACCGTCAGAAAACAAGGCTAAAACAATGTGAGGGTGGGGTGGGGGTGGGTATAGAAACTCGGGCCGATATAAAAATTATTGTTAGAATCTCTTACAAATTATAGTAAAATTTGGGGCAGGGTGACATTTCATTTATTTTTATCAGTTTTAATCCAAAGTTGCTGTCATTTAAAAAAAAATTGGTGTCGAAAGGCACCTCGGGGAGGGAGGGGATACCTGGCGATTTTTTATTGTGGCCTCATTTCAGATGTTTTTTTTATTTATATTTCATCTGTGTATCTGAATGTAATCTAAATTGCTTTATATGCAAATGATTGCGTTCAAATTAAAATTTTAATATCCAATAATGGTAGATGAAATGAAAACAATTTCCCTCCCTATGTCCTCCATGTTAGGGGAGCCCATAAACCAATGGGGTGTGTGGGGGGGGGAGCCCATAAACCAATGGGGGGGGGGGCAGGGCGGGGGCGCATAATTGATATAGTTGTATATTTGATAAAACAAAACAACACAGACATATGTAAAAAAAAACAAAAAACATTCGGGTGGTGGTGGGATGGTTGTGGGGCGAAACATATTGATAAACTGATAAAACAAAACAACACAGATATATGCAAAAGCAAACAAAAAACAACAACATTCGGGTGGTAGTGATGATGGTGTGTTGGGATGGTTTGGGGTGGGGGTAACACAAATTGACCAAAACAACACAGAAATATGCAAAAAAAAAAAAAAAAAACCAGTGGGGCTGGAGGTGGGGGAGGGGCGTAATGGGTGGGGGTGTGCAACATAGCTTTATGTGCAAGAATTGACCAAAACAACACAGAAATATGTAAAAAATATATAAAATCGAGTTTCAAGTGGGGCAGGCGGGGAGTGGGAGAGGGTGGTGGCAGGGCCACATAAGAATTGACCAAAACGAGACAGAAATATGTAATTGTTTTTATATATATCGAGTTTCGAGTGGAAATATAAGAGAGGTAACTCCGCCGTTACTGGTCCTCTGGTTGGTTTTCGAACTTGGCCAGTAGAGATAATAAAATTTACCAAAACAATACAGAAATATAAAAACATACATAGTTTAGTCTGGAGTGGAGGGGCGGGGGAGTTTAGTGTGGGGGTGGGGAGGTGCGGGCGGGGGGGGGGGCATAGCAATATGTGTAAGAATTGACCAAAGAAATATGAAGAAAAAAATAGAGATTCGAATCGGTGGGGGCGGGGGTGGAGGATGGTTGGAACGGGTCAACATAGCTATATGTGTAAAAATTGACCAAAACAATACAGAATTATCAAGAAGAAAAAATAGTTGAGAGTCGTGGGAGGCGGGGTGCGGGGGGGGGTTGTGCGGGAGCGGGGGCGGAGTAGGGGCGGGGTAACATAGATATATGTGTACGAATTGACCAAAACAAGACAGAAATATGAAGAAGAAAAATAGTTGAGAGTCGGGGGAGGCGGGGTGCCGGTGGGGTTGTGCGGGGGCGGGGGCGTAGAAGGGCGGGGTAACATAGATATATGTGTAAGAATTGACAAAAAACAAGACAGAAATATGTTAAAAAAATTTTTTAAAAAAATTGAGTTTCGAGTGTGGGTGGCAGGAGGCCCTAGGGTGTTGGAAGGCGTGCGTGGGGGTGGGGGCAACATAGCTACATTTGCAAGAATTGACCAAAACAACACAAAAATATGTAAAAAAAATAATTAAATGAGTGTCGAGTGGGGTTGGGGGGTGGGAGGGGCGGGGTGGAGATGGAGGGGGGGGGGAGCCCATACCCAAATATGGGTGAAGTACAAATAAGATGCATAATGATATAAGATCCCTAACCAAATTTATAACTATATATACACCAGCTTACATGAAAACCAAGATCTGCCTTTATTGCACATTTGATGGGCCTTCACAATTTGGGTTCCATGGGAGACCAGCATTTGCGGAAGGCAACATTACTTAAGCAACCCTTTACAACATACTATAAGGAAACCAAGTCCCAAATTTAGTTGAGCTAGGATGGGGCGTTGTGATTTATAAAAAGAAATCGTTGTGTGTTTGGTAGAGCCGAACATGGTGATTTTGTTTACGAATACAATAACTGTCACTAGTATTCAAATCCCCCATCCACCTGCCCCCCCCCCCCCCCCCCCACTCCCAACCCCTAGGGTTTATGGGATGACACGTTGTCCGTTGTCAGTTTTCCGTCGCCCGTCGTCGTCCTTGTGAACACTCTTGCAACTTCATTATTATTATCTTTACCAAACTGCTAATTTTCATATATTTTATTTACTCTTTATTACTGTACAATAATAAACGAATAAAACAAGTAATGTTAACAATACTATAAATATAACAAAAGTTTTAAATCGGCATGAAATATGTGTAGTTTAAACACACTATTTACACAATGTTTTACGATTGTAGCAATAAACGGTTCTATTCTATTCTATCGACAGTGCATGGTAGATTGCCTATGGTGAACTAATATGCGCATTGAACTCTTGGAAATAATTTCAAACAAGATGGCGGTAACTTTGGATAATTCGGAAATGTGTCAATATATTTGTGATAAATTTGGATAATCTGAGATATTTCATCGTGGCAGGTAAATTTTGAAATACCAATCGACTCAAAAATAAATCTTCTTTCAGCCTGTGAATATATAACATACAAACAATGCTTTTTTAAAGCGTGAAACCTTCCCAACAGATTCCGTTGGGAAAGTCCAGTCGTAAAATGTGCAATAATCAATACACGTTGATGCTCGCCAATACGAAAAATTTCAAAAGAGCATTAAATGTGTATTTTAACACACTAGTTATGCAAATGCCCGATGGCTTTCTCAAGATCTGTAATACAGTAAACAGCAGACGAAATGCAGAATCTCTGTTTAAAAATTGTACATTTAACAATGCAGTAAATATTTTTTTTTAAGTAGGGATCTGTATATTGGAATTATGAAATTTAGGGTTGTTTATATATCTGCCCGTTACGCAATCGTCTGGTGGCTTACTCGTGGTCGTTAACGCAATAAACAGCAGACTAAACCCAGTTTCTCTGTTCCGAAATTGTACACTTGACAATGTCGTAGATATTGTTTTTAGGTAATCGTAAATTTTAAATTTTAAATTATAATGTTTAATCGTTAATTGAAATTTAAACATGTAACGAATTTAAATATGTCATTAAAATTATTACTGCTATCTTGTAATGAGTTTTATCTCTAACAGGTTTATAACAAAAAAGTCATTAAACGGCGATGTTGTGCCTTAAGTGGTTATTGGCTCTCCTCATAATTTATTGGCACTCGGTCTGAAGCCCTCGTGCCAATATATTATGAGTCGTGCCAATAACAACTTAAGGCAAGCCATTGCCGTTTAATAACTTCTTATTAATACATGTGCGACCTGATGGAATTTATACTGATGCATCTTTAGGTGCGTTCAAATATATGTTGCGTTATGTTGTATCATAATACTGGTAATAAATACACCATGTGCCCAAGAAGTCCCCATGGTACAGTGGTTGATTAGTGGTTGATTAGTGGTTGATAAGTGGTTGATTAGTGGTTAATTAGTGGTTGATTAGTGGTTGATTAGTGATTGATTTGCGGTTCATTAGTGGTTGATAAGTGGTTGATTAGTGGTAACTTAGTGGTTGATTAGTGGTTAATTAGTGGCTTATTAGTGGTTTATTAGTGGTTGATTAGTAGTTAATAAGTGGTTAGTTAGTGGTTAATTAGTGGTTGATTAGTGGTTTACACCTTGCACAGACCCCCACTACCCCTTCCCAACTCCCGACCATAATCACAAATTGAAATATATTATTTGATTATGTCGGTCATTAGTTTCAGTGTTTA
>JAWPHD010020824.1:0-30366 GCA_037043455.1 Cyrtodaria siliqua | reverse complement strand
GTTGTTGTTGAATTTCTTAAGTCTTGCGATGTAGCTGTCTCCAAATATAGCATATCTAGCCATTTCGGTGGATTGAAGAAATGTTAATAAATTATTTCTCTTTGCTCCGTAATATATACGCAGCAGAATCGCTTTGTCATCATTTACTTAAACTGAGTGAATCATGTAATTGATATGTCAGTAGTGTGTTTTAATCTAAATGTCCTATATTAATTAAATCATGTGAAAACATTTTACTAATTAGTAAATATAGTTCACTAATCAATTACTAACCGAATCACAAACAAGTAAATGAATAAATCGATTAAGATAATAACTTCTTGTCACTTATTATTATCAATTTACCAATTTCCTATGATGTATGGTAGATGTATGGAAAGAACGACCATCAATGGAAACTAACCGGAAACAACATAATTTTTATTTGTTACACTCAAATAAAAGATATGTTGGCTGACGTGACAGGGCGTATCTTATAGGCCGAGTCTATTGACACGTATACGTTTATTCGTGTTACCTGTCTAGTGACACGTATACGTTTATTCGTGTTACCTGTCTAGTGACACGTATATGTATAATAGAATGGGAAACGTATCAAGTAATAAGTGTCAATAAGGAGATTAGTTAGTGGCACGTATAAAAACGTTTTATACTTGTTTGTTGCAGGTATTTCTAGGAAAATTCTAGTTCCACATCCATTACCTCTTCCTTTCTGGAATCAAATGCTTGTTCAAAACCGACACTTGTTTGTATTTGTGGAATTCTTAAATTGGTTGATTGCCAAGAAATGTTTAAGTCAGTCAAACAGTTAATTTTCTCATTAAATTCTTTTTCACCACATGTCGAAAGAAATTGGGCAAAATCTTTGAAAAAATTTGTTGCTGTGTTATATTTTTCCCGTGGCGTCATTTTCGTGTTTTTGTTTTTTCTTTCTACTGAAATTATGTTGGTAATTGGAATTACAATTCCACTGTTTTTTATTTCTTTAAGTCAACGGGTTGCTACACATTTTTTATCGAATAAATGAAGGCCTAAATGTGTTCTTACACTAAATATGTGGTGACAATGCAAGGAATATACTGTGTGAAATGCGCACGTGCAAACCTCAGCATTGTTCGTGACAGTGTATGTGTTTTCGTTTACATTTACTGTGTACGTCTTTTCGTCAAGCGTCGTGATAACATATTTGTTGTGTGTATGTTTATCTAGTTGCCGAGACAGGAGATCTGCCGCAGCATGCTCACACACACTGGAAATTTTCGCATGAAGCGGTGATACGTTTCTCGTGTTAATTCGAGTTTTTAAGTGTTTTGATCTGTAAGTGTCATGTATAAATTTGAAAAGTCCCTTAACAGACTGCTCTAAATGGTTTGTTCTCTTGATATACTGCTTTAGTTTTTTATTATGACTTTCGATTCTGTTGTTAGTGTGGTTGCCCAAAAATTCTAATTTCTCCCTAAAATGCAACGGCTTCAGCGCATCCAAGCTTTCTTTACAAACACTAATTAGTATACAGTTATTATAACTGTATAAAGGTGTCAGCTAATCACTCAAAGTTAAGTGGATACTGTCATTAAGTGTGCTTGTTTGCTTTTCTTTTGTGGACGTTTAATGTTTTTCACACCTACAATGTTCATTGACATTTGAGCAAATGCTATCATTTAAGTTGTGCTCGTGTATGACGGTATTAATTTACTATATACAAAGTAAAGAGATATGACCTCTATTCACATTTAATTATCAATTTTGCGTTTCCTTATAAAAATAAATATTTATTCTTATACATTAAACATTAAGAACATGTGATATACATAAGAGGAATATTTATTAAAACGTGATTGGAGTGTGTCTATATAATTCAATATGAAGTGGATTTATACTGTTGCAATGTAAATTTACATGTTGAATTTCTACGTTTTGTGTATAGATTCGAAGAATGAAGTGGATTGTGTCTATATAATTCAACACGTATTTCAGTGATTCCGAAGGTGGTTTATACGTCAATATCTATGTAATAAAGTGAATTTATACTGATGCCACGTAAATTTACATTTTAATATCAACGTTTTATGCCTTGCATACGTGTAAATAATTCAGGAACGATAATTCGTATATTACATGTGTCAATTATTCAGTAACGATAATCCAGTAAACTACTACTACGTTGTGTCCTTGAATCTCATACGTGTAACTAATTCAGGAACGATAATTCGTATATTAGGCGTGTCAATAATTCAGGAACGATAATCGTTAGTGACACGTATAATAGGCAAATTATCTGGTGTACGCCAATTTAGATCAAAAATAGTGGATACCGGTAATTCAAAAGTCGTATTTCGGTATTTTTCGATAATTAAAGTCACAAAAACACATATTCATTAATATATTACTTAATTACTTAATTAACTATACATTTACGTCAATTAAGATCATAAATAGTGGATTCCGGTAATTCAAAAGTGGATTCCGGTAACTCTATGGTGGATTCCGGTAATTCAAGTGGATTCCGGTAGGATTCCGGTAAATAGGTGGATTCCGGTAATTCTATGCACCCCATTTCAAGACTGTTTCTCCTTCCCCAGAGGCTTTTTTAATTAATTGTGGAGCCTGTTTTTCCCGCCCAGAGTTTTTTTTATAAAGGAATGATTGATATATATGAAACACATGTACGCTTTAACCATTCAGGTCTAAAAATAGATCCGTATCTAACTCGTTTGGATACGTGTTTGAACATGTTTTTTAACGAGATCGCCTGATTTGATCATTCAAAGTGATTTTTGAGGGCATGCGCATGCGTGAGCAACTGATATCGACCAATCAGTGGATCGAAAGCTTCGCTCATAAATGGTATAAAGGATCGCTGAACTTCATTACAGAGTAACAGAGGGTCTAAGTAACTAGGGCTACAACAGATATGTTGTATATTTCCAATGATGAGTGTTTTATGGTTAAAAGGTGTACAGAAAAGGACAGCAAAAGAGAAATACATGTATGTCGTTATTGAATAGAAGAGGATATTTTCCTATTAGCTACGGAATTTGAGGGGAAAATATACATTCACGTGAGATATTTTGACGGAATATATCCTACAAAGAAAGGAGCTATGTTTAAGTTACTACGATGGAAGGAATTTGTGAACGTGATTCCAGAAGTTCAAATAAGAATCGCTAAATGTCAAGAAATGAAATGTCATTTAGGAGGTAACTGGTACCTGAGCTTAACTGAAGGAATCGCTCGGGTGGATCTGAGACCAGTTTTGGTTACCGGAGGGATCGACAGATGTAAAACCTACGAAAAGGGGTATATCTTTACGTTATGAACAGTTTGGAGATTAAGCGATATAGTGTGTCATGTTCCCGAACTGAAAAACACGGTATCCTGTATGGAAAGAGAAGATCACAAAAATCAGTTAGGAGTCATGATGTGTTCCGAGTGTATTCCGAATGATTACACAAATTGGTAGAGAATGTCATAGAAAAGTAATATATGGATTGCTTTTATAAGGGATAGTTTTGAAGATAGACGTCATTGTTGAGATAAATACGATGGATTCCGTTTAATTTTAACGGGTTTAATAAAGTTGGCAGATTGAAGAAGTGAAGTGTTGTGATATTTTTGAATTATAAAATTAGTATTGTACCATTCAATTTTAAAAATGACTCAACGACAGTTGAATCTAGTCTATTACACTTTCGTTTAAATGCGGACGATATAAGAGAACTTAAAGGGACAATGTCCGTAACTTTTAGCTTATAAAACACACACTAATTATGTTCGCAAATATTACACACCAAACATTATTGAATATTTACTAATTAAAAGCAGGATTGTTTGACGGAATTCAATCACGGTACATTTTTTTTGAGAAACTGCTTTGGGCGTTTGAACTCGCAGCCCAAGCTAAAATTACACTCGCGGTAATAATAGTGCGCGTGAGCGTAAAGTAGTCGACCTAGCTCCAGACTGAGCTAACCGGGCTATACATATTACGCAATACATACTATTGTGGAAACCTAATGCGCTAATGGAAGTCACGTGATCGCAGAAAAAGGTAAATATGGTGGGTCCCACTTTATTTACAAATAATAATTAAAGCTTCTTTTTTTCAAACTCACGAATGTATTACTACAGACTTCTTAGGGTCTATGCTCATTTCACTGAATAAAAGTCAGACGGTTATTTGGTTATGCTCAATATCAGCTTACTTACGGACAGTGTCCCTTTAAATATTTGGAAAATCAAGCGATTTGTAAATTAAACGAACGATTTTCGATTATCGTGAAACGACACAATCAGTCTACTTACGTTTTGTTGAAAAGTGGAAGGAAATGCATAAACTACCTTGGGATATTTTCGATGTCGTCTGTAATGCGCAAGTAAGCGTTACGTATTTAAAACATTTCTTAGAGGGAAACAAATTGTAAGAGGGATAGTAATAAATGGTTGCGTTCTTATTGCGGACTAGCATTTAATTCGGAGATAGTCCTGTGTTAGTGAGAACTGCCGCTCACGAGGAGCAAGAATGCTTATTTCATTGTGAGAAGTGCTCTCCGACGTGGCCTTATTGTTCGCTCTGTTTGGAGTATTATCCGCTTACCAAGTGAAAGACCTATACAGAATGTAATCATCAACAATTAAGCTCATTTAACACCCAACAGTGGATCAGCAAGCGTGGAAACGGACAGCGTCGTGTTTGGACAAAAATACAATACTCCAAATATGATGTTTTACGAAGACCTGTTGGAGACATTTGTTTAGTGGCCTAAACAAATTTTACAGGATAAACCTTCATTAGCTAAAGCCGGATTATACTACACCAAAGAAGGAGATATTGTAAAATGTTTCGCTTGCGGCGTAAAGCTCTGTCAGTGGATGTCACAGGATGTATCGCTTTGTGAACACAAGAAATGGTCACCTGATTGCGTTTTCTTGAAGATGATTGGCTACGGAGAACGTAAAAGCGATCATCAGTGGTTCGATGTCAACTTCTTCACAAACGATACAGTCGGCTAACAGTATAGTACTGAATTGGTGTTTCCCACAAGATACAAGTCATGAAGCAGAGTCACGTTCAGTTACTGGAATCTTACTTCAATGTGTTGTACACTAAAGCGATATCCTCTGCAATGAATACTGTGGTGAAGAATATGTGTGAAGGTTGTCAGTCTGGAAGTCTGCCTGCTTAACGTTATCCACGAAAGACAAGCCAGAGACTTTGAGGCGATTGTGAATGCGGTGGACGAGGATTATATTTTGAATTGATCGATATCTATAAACTTAAACTCAGTTGCAAAGACTGGAGGCAGACAGACATGAAAACTGTTAGATGGAGACAAATCAATGATTGATATGACTGTTCAAGTAATTCAAGTAATTGAATTAGAAAACAGATTTTGCAATGTGTAATGCTATGTTCTCACAAATGAAATAGTATATTTTGTCAAATAGACGCTAATAAATCGTGTAACCAAAGTAGCTGTCTTGTGTCTTTTTCATGAATTAACAATGTCTTCCCAAATACGTCAGCTACGATCCAAATTAACTCTATTGATAAATGTTTCGGTCTACACGTTGGATCGTAGATGTCCTATTTGCTGAAGTTAAAGAAAAAATAATAATAATGAAAATAAGGCTATAAACAGTTTACAAGTTTATGGTTATATGCACATGTATTTTCTACACACATAGAATACACGTTAGTCATTGTTTCATAAATATAGAAATCATTCAGCGTAAGAAAGACAGAATCAAATGTGTTTACAATATCATCCATAGAATGTCCTATAAGGCGTTGACGAAGAAAATACAAACCATATAATCCGCATACTCTGGAATAGTTACTTTGAATTTGCTGGATATTATACTTTACTTTAGCCCCATTTCTTTTAACCCACTGATTAAAATAATCACTATAATACTCGGGCTTGTGTCCGTAACTGTCAAAGAATTCTATTTCGCCCGGACATGGTTGGTAAAACGCGCAACAATGTTGTCCCGGTTTTGAGTGTACGTCCGTATTGACGATGATTCCTTAAGGGTAGCTAAATCCCGCGTTTGGAAGTCTGTCAGCCGCAAACACACCGACAACTCGATCTCTTAACACTCGATGCAGCACTCTAGTTGTGACGTGTTCATTGCTGTATAAATATATCTTGTTCTTTATTGATCTCAAAGTATCCCGGAGAGTCGCTGTACACGATGCAACTCATCGGTTCTACAAAAACAACAACAAAATAAAAGACATATAATGTATGTATAACAATGCAAACGACTATACACGGCAATATGTACTACAAAGTATATACAAAAATGTATAGTTAAAATAAAAGAAGAAGAAAAAACGCTTCTTACCCGATAGACCTGTTTGGAATTGAACCTCCAGTCTCACCCTCCCGTTCTTTACAAGCGACAGGTATTCTCCGTGGTGGGAGAAGTTCGGTTCCAACTGAAACGCAAAGAGCATGGAACCGCTTATAAAGTGTGATCTATCCAAACCGTTGCCTTCATCGTGCCTCCATTTTCCACTGTCTAGGAGCAAGTTGGTATACGCGCGTATCGTTGATGTTCCAGCGCTAACGTTAAAGTCTAGTTTTAGCAGATTTCCCTACTGGAAGTCAATCGGCATACACAGCAATATGTTGAATACCACAGTTTTCAAAATTGAACGGGTTGGTAGTATAGTCTCCGTACAGAGTCTTGCTCTTTACGAATCCAACAATTATCTTTTCCGGTCTTCTTCCTTGAAACATGTTTTCCCAGTTGAACGAGGTACTACCCTTAGCGATGCTCTGTGAACGACATTCCACCTTGTTGTATGGATATAGGGCGTTATGCTTCTGTAAGATTTTGGAGTGTCCATAGAGGACAGCAGGGTTCACACGAATCTTCTTGGCGAGGATGTAAATGTCCACGATATCGATTTTAAAGTTTGTACTGGCATCTGCTGCGAGCAAACCGAAGTTCACGGGACTTCTGTACATCTTGACTTTAACATCCACTTGATTCAAAATATATCGGTCCATAGAAAATAGGTCGTGAAAAATGGGGCCTTGCAAATCCAACGTCTTGGAGTTAGCAATCCATTTCGCTCTTTCAAACAATCCAGTGTTAATGTGACTCCCGGAGAATCCCAATCGTCCATGAGCCATCCTTCGTGGTCTGACTGGATAAAGTGTCCTGAGCGTTATTTAGCAGAGTTTGGATGTAGGCTATGTACGGATTGTAGTTGCAGGTAATGCTGGCTTTTTGTTGGCGGGTCCCACTTTCTCATTTGTCGGAGCAGTGCCATCCAATTTCTTCACTTTCAATTTGACATACAGTTGCCAGTTTTTTAAATCCGGATAGTAAATAGAATTTTGCCCGTTGATTTTAAATTCGAACGGACTGTCCCCGGACACTTGCGATAGGGGACGAATTTCCTTTTTTTCCACATTCGATTGTACTCTGGAATCAACTGCCAAGTCACATTGTAACCATCCCAGGCCCTGATCTTGATTCGTTCAAGCAGGCTGTGGCTACAATCCAGTACTAGGCCAGCGCACTGTTTTTATCATCCACCTTTTATCTTTCACTTTTTAGTCTCACTAACCTAACCTAACACATCTTGTTTCCTTTTTCACTATAAAAAAAACAAACTTTTTACTTACGGCGTGCACTCATTCCTGCCTGTAACACTTGAAAAAGGAGTCGGCAGTACAATATAGATAGATAGATATATAGACTTTTCGTAGTTCATAATTTTAGCCAATTGATTTTTCTGCTTTGAATGTTGTCTCGCACTTTTCTTTTCTCTGGAATCCCCGGCGGAGGTGGAATAGTCCCTGTCCCTTTCTGACTTCTTTGTGCTTGAGTTAATAGGCCAAGTGGAATGTTAATGTCCATCAGCAGCGTTTCAAATTCCTTTTGACCAATTGGACGAATGTCTCGATAATCTTTTGACTGTATCTTGACGAGATCGACGATGTTCGAGCTAGGTATCACGTGATCGCCAATGAACACTTCTCCTTTCTCATTCCAAGTCACGTGTGGAAGAATATAAGTCAATAGGGCCCGAGCCCTGCTTTGTAGCGATCTAGGAAACGCGGCAATCAGTCGTTCGACGGAGCTTGCATCGGTCTGATTGACAGGGTCCACTACTGTTGTATTATATACCGACTGCAGTGAAGGAACTGTTTTATCTTCTAGTGGAATGGGAGATCTGTCTGTTGATTGTTGCTGAGGTAAATTGTCTTGACTACTTGAAGTGGACTCTGATAGAAGTCGTTCGTATCTGTCATATGACAGCAATATCATCTTCTTCATGATTTATACGCTCTGATAAATAACAGTATCTTCTTCCGGAAACACTCTGGTTCGCACGCGGTATTCCTCCTCTGCACATGGTGAGAAATCCAAGACCAAATAACCGTAGGGCTGCGATGTTGCGTCTTTATAGGCTTCCATCACAAAAGCTCCTTTGCCTGGAAAAGCTTGTCGTGCCAGGCATTGAAGCTTTTCCAGGCATTGTATCTGAGAAACGTCTCTCGGGTTTTTCATTATTACCAAAATATGCGTGTTTAAATTAATAGTTCGACTGTGTTTCCCCTTGCAATAGAGATTTTGGTTCAGGTAAAGCAAGTTCAAATGTCGATGATGCATACCCTTGACGAATAAATTTTCCATGTCGACGGATGACGTCACATTTTCCATCAAGTCATCTAAAATCACCAGATTGCAATGAATAGATAGATAGATAATCGATTCAACTCTTCTTCGCTGGGTAAACTGCTATGAAATGTAACGAATGGCAACTCTCTCTCCATGGTCGAAAATAACGGCTAATAAATACCGTAACAATACAAGACCTTTTCAGGTGGATTGACAAACATGTCATCTTTTTGTCGTAAAAGCCGAAAACCCAATTTGTCTTCCCGCTACAGGTAGCCCCGGACACTGATATAGACGTGCACTCTGGGAAAGGATACCTATTGAAATGATGTCTTTGTTTACTGTCAGTGTTTTCTATCTTCTTAGTCTTCAAAGTTACTAGCGAGCAGGTCGATCAATTCTTGGTCGTCGACATCTTTCTCTGGCACAGGACATATGGTGATATCGAGAGGCGCAGTGTGAATACCGTCTTTTAACACCTTTCTGTTGCAATAAAAATAGGAAAATCCTCTTCTTTCCTGAGTGTAGGTGAAAATGGTGTTGTTTCTGACCCTGAAACCGCGATTTCTTCCGCCTTGTGCCTTGCCGCTTCTTAACACGTAACGAAATTGTGTCATGGGACCTTTCATGGTTCTCTTGATGATACCCTTAGAACTGAAATTATACTCGTGGAGTCGACTTTCTTTGTGCGATCTGTACCTCGTTTTTCTTCCCAAACTGTGCTTCAACAATTTGTAGGCCGTGATTAAGGCAGAAGACGGTCTGATGGTCTTGGACTTTCGCACGATATACGTCTTACTACAAAGCCCGATTATTTCTTCTCCCTGGTATTCGAGTTTGAAAAGCACGGGTGTATTTTTATCGTATTTGGCATGTTTTGTACAACACGCGCAGGGAAACCAGTGGTTCTTAGCGTCCGCTCTAATGTTAGCGTCTGTGCAAAATCCTTTCAGATCAAAGTGGTATTGTTCCCTCATATGGCATTTGATGACATCTTCCAAACAGGAACAGGATATAGCCATGTACGTCTGTGTCCATGTCGCAGTACTCGAAATCACTACGATCTACATAGACATCCACGAAGTCATAGTAAAACTCGAGCATATGGAGATTGGCGTACTGTAAAATGAAATAACCCAGTTGTATCGGAAGATCCAGCTTGATCTTTTTCTTGGCCATCTCCAACTCGTAGGATTGGTCTTCTTGGTCCAGACAGTCCAGTTTTCGAAAACGAGGATCGTTAATCTTTAGGCACGTTTCGTTTTCGCCTTGCACGTACTTTACGTCTCTGTGCCTGGTCTTATCCATAATCAATGATCCATAGGCAGAATTTCCTATGACAAGGCTGGTATCGGCAATGATGGCGGTCTCGGGATTCTTATCACCAGATCGTCTCGCATCGCTGACCTCTTTCACAAATTCTTCGAAACATCGATGTTGTTGAAACTCAATCACCTAAACTTTGGCAACGACCATTCCATGATCGAGGTACCACTTGAGAAGGAGAGTTGCGAGCAAAATTTGGCGAGCTTTCATTCCTCCCACTAGTAACCGCCTGGAAGCTTTTGACAAGTTTTCGTTTTCGAAAAAGCTTTTGACAAGTTTTCGTTTTCGACATGGTCTTGCATGTGCTCCCCAATTGCTTCAAATGGGATGTCTGTGGTGCAGAAGAGCGGTGACACTTCTTGAAAATACTGATAGGGTGTCATCGACGGGTGTTGAAAGTGCGATGGCCACTGTTGTGGAACCTCTGAGTAGTATAGAAACTGGCGGTTCTGGCACAGTTTCCCCTCGCGGGGAATGAGAACAACTAACGAAATATGCCAGGGGGGTACTCAGGCGCGACTCTCATTTACACCGCCAAGATCTAAATGTAAGCCACGCCTAAGTCAACACCAACATATTTCAGCAGCTTTCTCAAGCAACCCCGCTCAGGGAAAACTCACCAGAACCCCCAGTTTCTATACTACTAATCAATCCGGTTTGTCATTTTAATAGCATAACATTTGCAACTCGTTAGGAGAGCGCAATTTTATTTTATGTCTACTTTCGTCGAATCTACTTTCGGCGAAGTTTTTCAATAGCATTTGCAACTCGTTAAGCAAAGTCAGACGGAACCGGGCAGTAGTCTTCATCATCGCTCTGCATATCATTTTACTTGTATGCTAGCATATCTTGTCCATTATCTAATATGTACCGTTTATCATCATAAGCTGATAAACTTTTTTTATTTATTGCATAGCTACTTATGTTATGCTTTTGTGATCTAATAACTTTCATCTCATGATGAGCTTCTGTTGCTGTAAACAAAATCTTTTTGTAATCATCATGTGCTATCTTTTTTTTAACAACACACTTTTTAACACCCTTGCATTTCTTTGCGCTAACCTCGTATATATACGAGTATAGTTTACTTCGCAACCCAACAAATTCAACAATGGGTATTCCGCACGTTTCATCTTTCATCTTGCCAATAACTTTTTTATTATCATTAAAATGAAACTGACTTTTTGGATCATAATCACAATTATCAAAAAGTTCTTTATCCTTGTAAAAGTCCGCATACACATCTTTTGTTTTTATTTCATAACACAAGGAATCGGTATCAGTAAATAATAACTTAGCTTTTTTATCATAATTGTTTTTGATATAGTTGTAATGGAAATCATACATCAAATATTTTGACAAGTCTAAAATACACATGCCAACACAAATAGGACGATTTGAAACTAATCGTTCTTTTATTCTGTTTACAGCAAATAAATTTTCATTAAACATTTTACAAGAAATAAATGAAGGTCTTGCCGCATATTTTAAAAGGACCTCCTCGTCGTGAGTCAATTTAACATTAATTCTTTTTCTCAAGTTTTCCATAGTTTTACCAAAAACTGAATTGTTCATCAGTTTGAAGAAATCCTTTTCAAAAGCATTTGTACCAGCTGTTCTCTTAGCAGTATTAAAATCTATGTATGTCTTTAACCACTCTGATTCGTCGAACTGCAGTATTCGATGTGTCTTTGTTACTTTCATCCCAAGTTTTTTGTATAATTCTAAGTTTCTAAAATGCACAACATACTTTTCTTTATTTTTCAATGTCGTAACAAGTTTATTACCATTACAATGTCCTAAATTAAACTTTTGTTTTAAATTTTTACAATAGTCTGACAACCACTCATCTTTGATATTTAAACTTTCTGGGGCGAGAGGATAATCATTATGCGAGTCATGTAGATTTTCAGGATACTCAATATCACACTCAACAATGTAATTTGATTTTCCTTTTTTAAACTTATCAACCCGCTTGAAGTTGTCAGTAGGTAACAGCTGACACATGGCCCACCCGTACAAGTTATTGGCATCAAGATATATGATGTACTTGCTTTCTTTTTTCTTGTCATAGTTTTTCATATATTTATTGTTAGCCTGTGAATATCTATTTGCAATATAACTTGTACCACCTCTTAATCCTTTTTCCACAAACAAATATTGGTCAATATCAGTTATTAAGTCAAGTTGAATACCAGTCATCTTGAGGCATGCATCCCAGGCTAACCCAGTACTACTGAAGTAATGGCAAGGATCTAATTTGTAATACTCAATGCACATTTTTCTAAAGTTTTCAAAAACATCTGTCAGCAGCAGCACATCAGTCTTAAGATACAGATCATGATATTCTCCCATATTTTTAATCTTAAATGTTTTCCATATTTTTTTAGCGTGTTCATAATCCGCATCTGAAATGTGCTCATCATTTAATTGAGAATAAAAGCTATCTTTGCCAGGTAACTTAGTATCCTCGAAACGTTCAAAGCTGTTCATGTAATCATAAGGATAAACACCTTTTCGTTTTAGCAAGTCTAGCTTTTTATCGCTATATTCTTGAGATATGTATTGAAACGATGGAACGTTTTTTACTAGATTATCTAATGATTGGGACATGAACTGGAAACTATCAATAAATACTAAACTTTTTCCTAACATGAAAGCCATATACTTTTCCATGTTATTTGGTATTACATTTATGTTTTGTTTAAACTTTCCGATGTGTTGCATTATGAAGTGAGAGTCATATCCTCTCAAGTTATGAAACACAACAGGTATTTTTCTAGTCAACCTGAAATTAATATTACATATATCATGAGCGCTTCCCCTGTACTTTCCAGTTATATGACAATGGGTCCCTGACTTTTCTAAGAGAGTTTTCATATGCTACTGTACGGCTTGGGTCATCTTTTTTAAGAGTTATTGAAAAACCATTACCACAAATATGGCATGATTTAGATTTTTGGAATCTAGCTTCTTCTTCCTGTGACATCACCAAATCTTTCTTAAAATGCGTATTCATAGTTTACTTGCACCACTTTTCTTCTGCTATCATTTTTTCTAAAAACTTGTAAACAGCATCAGGTCCTCTATACGTTACAACTGGTTTTGAATATTGAGCATCATAACAACAAACAACCTTGTATCCATAACCACAATCAGTATGTTTTTGATATGCTTCTGTGTGTGATTTTTTAGGATTGTTCGATACTGAAGAAATACTTTCAGTTACTGCTTCAAAATCAGCATATATGACAAACGGAACCATTAGCTGTCTATCGTAATTTTTAAACTTAACTTTTTCATCTTTGTTTGGCATCTCTACTGCTTGTTTTCCGTTAAGTGAGAGACAAACAGGTTTATGTTTTTCCAGAACTCTTTCTAATGTAAAGCATTGTAGGCATGTTTTACAAAACCATTGTTTTCCCTCGTGTAGTGTTTGACTAAACATTAGTCTATCAAAATCTTTTATCCACACGTAATGATTTTTTTCTTCTTCGGTGATCAAAAGCATATCACATGTTTTTTCTGCTTTATTTTTTGATATGTACAAAGGGCATACTTGATTATCTTCATATCCAAATATGTTAAAACAAATGTTGTTTTGTTTTTCTATTTTTGGGATTTGTTTGATAGTAACAGGAAATGTAATTTCTTTATAATTTAGATCACCAATGTGCTTTTTGTATATACTTTGTTATTCTTTGGCGATTTGATTCAACAGGAAATTCATAAGCCAAATGGCACCATCTGAAGCATTCGTTATCTTTTTCATTTTTTATATTGATCAATCCTTTTTTAGGATTAGCAAGTTCTTTTGGTAAATCCAAATAAGAGCTGCCTCGTAGAGGCTGATACTTTATTCGATTTATATAGTGTGCATCTACTGATTCAATTTGCCAACCACTTCCCAACTGAAGCCAGTTTCCAATTCTATTTATAATTTCTTCTCGTGCTTTGTCTGATGCTTCTGATATTTGATTTTTGTTTAATATTATTGTAGCCTTTGAGGCAAAGTAAGCTGTTTTGTATATAATATCAAAACTTACTATTTTTTTAAAAGTAAGTTTTATATCAACGCTTAATTTAAATCCACCTGTTTTTTTTAGTTCTTTTTTAAGAAAGTTTACAACTTTTGATTGTGTTTTTTGTAGTTGTCTGAGCGGATCTTTCCTGACGATAACATTTACTTTAAAATCCTTGCTATATTGTTTTGGGGATGTTTCATTTTCTCGGATACTCATTATATAATATTACATAAAATTATTTCTTTAAGCGCCTATTAATTAATTAATTAATTAATTATTTTGAAGTAAAATATTTATTTCCTGGTTAGATTATATTATTTTTTTATTTATCCATACATAATAATTTTAATTCCTCGTTCAAGTAAAACATCATAGTGGGCAATAAAAGAAACTTTGTATAAAGTTGGATGGTAACTGGTTGCCTCTGAAATTTGTTTTTTGCACAAAGAACGTAGTTTGTTCATATCTCTTTTTTCTATTTTCCATGGCAGTTTTAGTTGTTTTGCCATTGTTATGATTCTTTCTGTCAAATCTTGAAAGTTGAAAAAAATTAAAAGCTCAGCATCTAATTTACTCGCATCTTCAAAATCGACCGTTTGAGCATGTGCTATTTGATCTTTTTTAAAGTTATTGATTTTAATTTCTACTTGTTCCATTATAATATTACATAAGATAATATTTTTTAAGCCTATATTTAAATATATGATGCTATAATATCATATAATGAATTGTAAATATTGTGAAAGAGTTTTAGATATTATTGATCCTCCTGGGGCGTGCATAGATTGCATCTTATTTCACACAACAAAGAAGCTTTGTAAATATTGTACCAGAGCCAAGCTGTGTTACAAGTGTACATACGCATGTGTGAATTGTAACGATACTTGTAAAGTTTTCGATAACGAGCGTGTTTGTCTTAATTGTGGCATTCACAATGGTTATAATCTTATCACAAGTTGCACCTACAGCCAAAAGAAAACTATTTACCACAGGAAGTATCATTTAGATAAATACTTGGTAGCATTTGATTTGTCTTCTTAAAATAGACAAAGATTTGAGGATTTGTTTTACAAAATTGTAAAGATTTTGGATCAGATAGAAGACCGAAAAAGATCAATCAAATTTGAATACATTTTTCAAAAAATATTTAAAATATTAAAAATAGAAAAAGAAACAAAACTGATTAAAACAAAATCAACCAGAGACAAGTACGATAGGATATGGAAACAAGTTGAATTACGGCTTAATGCCATGACCGTTTAACTTGAATCTTTTCATATACATTTCCAGAGGTTCTGTAAAGTTATCATTCTTTTGAATCTCTAATATTTTATTGAAGGTAATCCTAATTACCTCTTTATCATTTTCTAGTCCTGTTGTTGTTTGGACATATGATAGAAGTTGTTTAAAACTCCTATGATGTGTTTTTAACAAAGTCTTTTTTTCTGCTATTCTTGTTTTACTAACTAAAACAGCAACTACTGGAGGAACTGCACCAACCACAGCTATGAAAACAGGAATTGCTGGAACTAATGCTAGGAGAGCACCACAACCAATTATTCCGCTGGTAATCTGTAACGTTGTGTTTATAATACCGCACAATTTATAACTGCGTCTGTATGCAGCCACAACTCGCGTCAAGTGATCAATTAATTCTTCTTTGGTTTTTCATGTATAATTACAGTTAGACAATAATTTAATTAAAATATTTAGAAAATAGTTGCTCGTGTTCTTTGGGTGATATTTTACCTATTTTTAATAATTCATCCATTATGCTAATACCTTTATTTATTAGCTGTGGGCTATTATTCTCTGATTCGATGCTTCCGCATACCAACTCCAGATCATCCATCAAATCTTCGGGGCTATTGTAATATTCAACACAACCTCCTAAAATCTTTTTGAACTTTGAAGAACCCTTGTGAATTGGTAAATCAGATAATTCTGTTAGTTCCTTGAAAGCATTCTGAGACAGCTTTGAATAAGTTTTTCCATTGTTCTAACGCTTTGTTATCAAGTCTATAAAATCATCGTCTACTTTTAGATCTAGCACAACAGCTTCTCCTTGTTTGGCAATAAGTTTGTGATGACCAATAAGCTTAGGTTAATCAATTTGTAACATTCCATAGCGACCATCTTTGTCAACTTTGTAGGAATTTTTATTTTGTTGCATTCCTTGGCCAAAGACGGGAGCATGCTCTTTCATACTTTTAACTCTGTCTCTGTAATGATTTAATACGTCAGTCTCTACTTGTAAAACCTCTCTTTCTCGTTCAAAGTATTTCTTCTGCTCGGTATTTATTGTTTTATTTATCTTTCTGGTTAGAGTGGCTTTAGAATTTCCGATACCCGTGATTCTCGTACCAGCATCTCTAAGTGCTTGATCTCTATCACCTGTAATTAGTTTTGATGGTAGTCATACTTATCAAGCACATATGTATCCATATCAGCATCTAAGTCAATATCACGCACCGGTTTGGATTCCTTAGGCCTCGCAGCAGGTTCTTCTACCCATTTTTCTTCCGCAGGTTTTAGTCTAGGCTCTCTTTCCAGAGTTTTTATTAGTTCTTCTTGGTAACCAGTCGGCGTTAGTTTAGTAGGATCTGCGGTTTTCTTGGCAGCTGTTTTTTAACACGTGGTGGTGGTTGTGGTAGCAGCGGTGGTGGAGGCGTTGGTTGTGGCGTCGGTGGCGGCGGTGGTGCTATAGCTCCAAGATCAGGCGGGGCAACTAATGGCGTGCGTATTGCCTCGGGAAGAAGAGCCAACTGTTCACGTATTTCCGGAAGGGTAATCAAATGTTCAGCCAGCCGCCTTGTTTGCTCTGTTATTTCGCTAGTTACAGGTTTAAATACTTCTGCGTATAAATCACGACTAGCTCCTTTTTCGAGTCTTTTTCGGGTAACTCTATTTTCGTATTCTTTGACAAGCTCACTCGCTTTTCGCTTTTTATCTGCTAATTCTTTCCATTTTAACAAAGACATGTATAATATAAGGTTAGATTAAATTAAGATAAGTTAAATTGAATTGAATTGAATTGGATTTTATAGTCGCACCAACAGCTAAGGTCATATGGCGACTTTCCAGCTTCCATTGGTGGAGGAAGACCCCAGGTGCCCCTCCGGACAATTTTCGTGCACGGGCGGGCACCTGGGTAGAACCACCGACGTTCCGCAAGCCAGCTGGATAGCTTCCTCACATAAAGATTCCTAGGCCCCTGAGGGATCGAACCTACAGCGGTGAGGGGCAAGTGATTTCAAGTCAGAGACATTAACCACTCGGCCACAGACGCCCCAAAGATAAGTTAAAGTAAGTTAAGACAAGTATTATCTAAGTATTATTATAATGCAAATTCCAAACTATGATATGAAAACAGAAAACGGTAATTTTAAACAGATATGGAACTTCATGCCAGACTGTTGTTTTAGAATAATAATTTGCGGTAATTCAGGATCTGGCAAGACAAACACACTAGTTCACATGTTGCTGAAACCTTTGGTTTACTACGACAAGATTTACTTGTTTGCTAAAAACTTAGAGCAGTCCAAGTATCAGGTCTTATCACAAAAACTTGAAAAGATAGCAAAAAAGAATAAAATCCCGGTCGAAGACATATTAGAATGTTCAAATGATGAAATTATCCCTGTGAATGATTTGGATTCTGATGCTCAAAAGATAGCTATTTTTGATGATTATGTTTGCAAGCGTAATCAAAACGATATTATTAATTATTTCATCCAGGGAAGACATAAAAATTGTTGTGTGATTTACTTATCACAATCTTATTACAAAACTCCCAAAGACATTCGACTCAATTGCTCTCATTACATCTTCTTTGCAACTCCAGTTAATCGTGAGCTTGGTATGCTTTCCAAAGAACAAGATGTCAGCAAAGAGCAGTACAGAAAAGCGACTGACAAGCAGTACGACTTTCTGTATCTGGATCGCCCTAGGAAGTTAGTAAAACGTAACTTCAACGGTGAAATTTAATCTAATCATATTATAATGGGACTTTTTAATGATCTTGGCGAGGAAGTTACTACTGGCAATGTCAATATTACAAATTTTGGTATTGTGCTGTCTGAGTATGTAAAACAAAAACATTTGGTTAATTATCTTAACAAGGGCAGAAACCAGGAAAATGTTTTGAGAAGTGAGCTTAATATGGATAATAATAAAATTACCAATGTTAGCAGTCCAACAAAAGCAGATGACGCAGCAACAAAGCAATTTACTGTAAGAAGAGTAACAAAAATCATACGTGATTATAATATTGATAAAATTCCAGACATGATGAAAGATTTAACAACAGGTGTTGATGATAAACTTAGCCTGATACAAACAAAGTTACAAGCAAACCGCGAGAAAATGCTTGAAATTCAAAACGGATTGAACGATAAAATAAAACTTCTGGGTGATGCTTTGAAAGAGTTAGAAAAAAAAGAAGATGCATTGGAAGATAGTGAAAACTATAAGAAATTAAGCAAACAAATAAGAGCTGGTGTTCAAAATATTAATGCACGGATTGGGGAAATCAATACACAAATGGTTGACAACAATGAACTAGAAGCTGCTATTGCTGATGCTTCAAAACAAATGAGAACTGCTTTTACTACTGAAATAACTCAGATTAAAATATTAAATGAGCAGATAAACACCAACGTTGCTGATATCAGCAAAGAGTTTGAAGACATCAAAAAGAAAATGGTTGACGGCAAGTCGCTGGAGACTGCTCTGAACAAACTGGTTGACACTGATAAACTTGAGACTGCTATTGATGATGTTTCAAAGCAATTGAAAGCTGCTCAGGATGAAAGAAGCAAAGCTTTTGACGGCGAAATAGCTTCTCTCAAGGAGCATAATCAAAAGTCTGATAGTCGGCACACGGCAGTTCTTGGTATAATTGATGAGTTAAGAGAAAAAGTAGCACATTTAGGCCAGATTCTAGTTTTTGAAGCTACAATAGATGACGGTATAAGTATTATACAAGATGCCTTTGCGGACTCCAGCCACAGGGTGAGATCGACTTTTGTATCGTATCCAACTCAAAAACCACTTGAAAGAACCCGCCGAAACTCTTTGCTTGATATCAAGCCTTTACTTTTGTACCCAATCCACGTATAACAAGTGGATTGAAATATTATCAAGCGAAAGATGGTTTGACCATATTTACAATTTTTGAAGAAGGTCGTTATGTATTTGAAATGGATTTTACTTACACGGGAGCAGATGTAGAAAATTTTATTATTTTTTCAGCATTGGAAAACGGTACTAAGAATTTTTATCCGATAATAGAAAATGACAAACGCATATTAAAAGAAACGTTTGAAGTATATGCCAAGCTATCTTCTACTATTATGTTTAGATCAGACACAAAAGTAAATACTACTCAAGTTTTCAATTTTGAAAAATCTAGTTTTAAAATGTATAACATACCGGAATAATTAGTATTAATGAATGTTATCCATTCTATATTATATGGAACAAAAAATTGTATTATCATCGGAAAAAGCGGCAATAATTAATAGCTCGAACACACCGAGTAATTTTACAACTGTGTTTGACAGACCATTAATATTAGGCAAGAACAAACAGTATGGCATCGGACTCGATAAGATTAATTCCATGACTTACTCGTGGTATAATATTAGTGAAGATTTTAATAACAAAGTGATAAGGTATCACAATGGAACAGATTGGAAAAGTATTATTTTTATAAATGGAAATTACAGTTATGCTGATATCGATAATCACATCAAAGAAACATTGACTGTAAACAATGATTTAACCGATGACTCGCCTGTCCCGATAAGAATTGAGTTTGATTTATCAAGTTTCAAATGTTTGGTTACCATTCATAATAAATTTGTACTTGATTTGAGAGAATCAAACTTTCACACCTTGATCGGGTTTGACAAAGATGCGGTTATTAGAGAAACTAAATTTGGAACTGTGACACCGAACATAACAAATTCTATCGATACGTTGTATATCCAGTGTGATTTGATAAGTAATTCTATTGTTGATGGATCATATGGAGATGTCATTTATGAAATAAGTACAGCTGATCTTACGAGATCATATCCTTTCAAAGATGAACCGATAAGAGTCGGGTTCTGTGAAGTAAACAAAACGATCATTAACAGTATTAATATTTACATAACCGATTTCTCCGGTAAAATTATTAATCTTAATGGTGTCCACACATCATTCCGTTTTGTTTTTTTAAGGAATTAATGTAACATAAGTTATATCGTATGTTTAAAAAAAGTTTATGACACTAGCACGGGAACATATACTCAAGTTGATCGATTAACTGGAGCTGGCATATTTGACATTCTTTCAAAAGTCGGATCAAAGATATTCAGCGAGTCTGTGAAAACAGCAGGCAAGAAAGCATTAGAAACTGCTGGCAAGCAAATCATAGAAAGCGGTTCTAAAAAACTTGGAGATGAAGTAGGAAAAATGGCTGCTGATAAATTAGTTTCAGTTATTAAACCTAGTAAACCAAAAGGAGAGATGATTTTAAAAGAACTTACAAAGGCTGATAACAAAAAAGAAGTTGTAGCTGAAACTGAAGAAGATGTAAATGCAAAAATTAATAGATTACTTTCTGGAAGGGGAATTCATACAAGAATTAATCGATTAATTAATAAAAAATAATCTAATTACTAGTATACATAGATGTTTCGAAGTAATCAATATAATACTAGATACGAGCATGTGCCTATTCAGTTAGATACCCCAATAACACGACCAGGAAATGCTACCAGGCAAATGAAAAGTGGTTATCAGTTTACATTAAATGACAGAAGTTCTTACTTTGATTGGTATAACGCATATTTTGAAATCAGTTTTCAAGTAAACAAACTTGCTGATGGAGCCAATTTCGCAGACGCTGACAGAATTGCTTTAATTAACGATGCAGCTTCACTGATTGATCAAATGCAAGTAAAGCAAAATGGGAAAATAGTTTACGATGGAAATAATCTTCACAGATTTGTTAATATCAAAAGCTTGCTTGAAATTTCTGATGACTATGCACAGACAACCGGAACAAACGAATACTTTTATTTAGATAATACGACATCTGCAGAATCTCGGAAGGATGAAGATACCTATAATCAAGGTTTTGCTATTCGTCATGCTTTAATCATAACTAATCAAAAAGTTGACTCTATAATCCCATTAAATAAATATTCCTTCTTTGGAGGTTTGGAAACAAACATGCTTCCTCCTAGTCAGATTCAAATCAGCTTGCAACTAACAGATGATAATGTGCTAATTTTCAGAGCTGGTGGTGATGATGGCCGAGTAATTATTAATAAATTAGTTTTGTGGATACCCAGAATGATATTTAACTCAGATGGTTTAAGTTACGTAATGACAAATCATATGATATCAATTAAGAAAGCGGAAGTTCTCTACTAACTGAATCTATATTTAGAATAACGGCTGGAGTCAAAAGTCCAAAACATATTTTTGTTTATCTACAAAGAACTGGGAAGAGTTCTTCTCAAACACAAAATCCTCACCTTTTAGATACTTTTAAACTAAATGCTGCTGATGCTAATTGTTATTTACAATCAGCTAGATTGGAAGTTGGAAATGGAGTTTATTATCCAGAAACTGAATACAGTTATGATAATATCATAAGAATATTCAGAGATGTTATTAATTATTCTTTCAAACAAAATGATAAAAACACTGGAACTTTACTCAATACGAGTAATTTTAAAAATCTCTTCGGAATGATATATTTCGATTTAAGTTACACTGGTAATGAAGTCAGTGTTGATCCAAAACAACTAAGTTTGAGATATAAATTAAATAACCTTCCTACCGCTAGATATAAAGTTTATGCTCTGGTTCTCTATGAAGTAGATGTAGTTATTGATACTGTCGGAAATGAATTGGTAATAGTTTAATCTAACTTATAATATATATGACTTACGTAAATTATTCAGTAAATTTAACAGATGGACAAAAACAGAGTTTAGCGAAGGCTTATGAAAACAAAAGTGAATTAACACTCAGGTTAAAAAATAACCAACTAACTGGGAATTTTCCTTTGCTGCTAACAGCTACTCAAATTAACAATATTAACAAAGCTAAATCTGATGGACGGGGATTAGATATAAGTATATCAAAATCGCAAATGGGGTCTCAGTCCAAGAATGGAGGCTTTTTAGGCGCATTAAAAATAATTTTACCAACAGTTGCTAGATTTGCTCCAAAGATATTAGGGCCTTTAGCAACAGGGGCACTTAGTGGTCTGGGAAGTACTGGAATTGGTAAAATATTTGGAAATGGAATGGTAACTGTTCCTGCTGATAAAAAACAAACACTTCTGAAATCAAGTAAATTAACAGCTGCACAAAAAAACAAAATAGCAAAGTCAAAAGGTTCCTGCACCATTAAACTAACACAAAAACAACTACAAGACGTACTGGCATGTGCTTCTAGTAATAAAACGGTAACTGTTCCCAGTAATAACAAACAGCAAGATGTAACGGCAGCTGTTCCTAGTGATAAAAAACAAACACTTCTAAAATCAAAGAAATTAACAGCTGCGCAAAGAAAGAAGATAGTAAAGTCAAAAGGTCGCTGCCCTGTTAAACTAACTAAAAAACAACAGCAGGATGGAGGATTTCTTGGAATGCTTGCATCATTAGGAATTCCATTGATTGGGTCTCTTATTAGTGGTTTGACTGGAAAAGGTTTGCAAGTAGATAGAAGAGGATATGGTTTGCAAGTAGACTCACAAATTAGGCCATACAGAAGTATCCCATTCATAAAAAAAAATTAAATTTTAAAAATAAACCTATCTCTAACTTAGATATAACAAAATGGATTAAGCAGCTAGGCATACAGAACTTCAGTGGGGTGTACAGCAAAAACAAATTACCAGCAAAACAAAATAAACAAGAATGTGGTATTATTAATCTTGATGATCATATTGGCCCCGGCACACACTCGATCCGTTTGGTTTAAGCCCACCAAAAGAAGTTTTAGCGTACATGCCTAATATAGGACAGTGTAAATTGTTGTGGGTTGATCAAGTTGTGGAATTTACAACAAAACGTTTAAGCAATTTCTTGATGATAATAATATCGAAATGTATCACACGTTTAGTTTTGGAAAAGCTGTAGTAATTGAACGATTTAACAGAACATTAAAAGAGAGGATGTGGAAATATTTTATAGCTAACAATACAAATGCATATTTAGACGTGTTGCAAGAAATGGTTGACAAGTATAATAGCACAAAACATCGGAGTATTAAAATGACACCGACTGAAGCTAGTGACGAGAAAAATAAAGGAACAGTGTATTTCAACTTGTATGGAAAGATGGGAAGTAATCAAATTAAGCCAAAGTTTAAAATAGGGGATAATGTTAGAATCAGCAAATATAAAAGAACGTTTGAGAAAGTTATACCCCAAATTGGACTGAAGAAATATTTATTGTTGATGAAATTCAAAACACAAATCCAGTGACATACAAAATAAAAGATTTAAACAACGAAAACATTGATGGAAGCTTTTATGAATTAGAAATGATAAAAGCAAAGCAAGAAATATTTAGGATTGAAAAAGTAATACGACGTGATTACAAAAAGAAACAAGCGTTGATTAAATGGAAGGGTTACAATGAGGATTTCAATAGCTGGGTCTCATTTAAGGATATTGAAAATATTAAATAAGGGCTTAAAAATAATAACGTATAATATTATTATATAATGGGACAAGAACGATCAGAAAAGGTTTGCAGAAAACTTAACAATTTAAAAGATAAATATAGAAGAGAATTAATGAGAAGCAGGCAACTCCAAGTAGAATATGAACACAAAAAAAAGACGACTGCCGATCGAAATGGATAATTATGAACGTGAGCTAGCTGGAAACAGAGAAGAGCTTCTTGAACTGAAATACAAAATAGCAAAGTGTAGGAAAATAAAATACTCCATGGTAAAAGATGATATGCAGAGTGATGATGAAGACTACTGCCCGGTTCCGTCTGACTTTGCTTAACGAGTTGCAAATGCTATTGAAAAACTTCGTCAAAAGTAGATTCGACGAAAGTAGACATAAAATAAAATTGCGCTCTCCTAACGAGTTGCAAATGTTATGCTATTAAAATGACAAACCGGATTGATTAGTAGTATAGAAACTGGGGGTTCTGGTGAGTTTTCCCTGAGCGGGGTTGCTTGAGAAAGCTGCTGAAATATGTTGGTGTTGACTTAGGCGTGGCTTACATTTAGATCTTGGTGGTGTAAATGAGAGTCGCGCCTGAGTACCCCCCTGGCATATTTCGTTAGTTGTTCTCATTCCCCGCGAGGGGAAACTCTGCCAGAACGCCAGTTTCTATTACTATTCCTCTGTATCTACCTCCACCATACCGAGTTCAACCACCCCTTCTAAAATACCGGGGGGGGGGGGGGGGGGGGCGTCCGTGGCCTAGTGGTTAGTGTCTCTGACTTGCAATCATTTGCCCCTCACCGCTGTAGGTTCGATCCCTCAGGGGCCTTGGAATCTTTATGTGAGGAGGCTTTCCAGCTGGCTTGCGGAACGTCGGTGGTTCTACCCAGGTGCCCGCCCGTGCACGAAAATTGCCCAGAGGGGCACCTGGGGTCTTCCTCCACCAGTGGAAGCTGGAAAGTCGCCATATGACCTTAGTTGTTGGTGCGACTATAAAATCCAATTCAATTCAATTCAAATTCTAAAATACGGTTCTCGTCTATTTTTCCCCTATGCTGTTGAAAGAAACCCGGTCGCGTGGAATCAATGATGTCGTAGATTCTAGGATTCCGACAGCAGTACTGTCTGAACTCACATTCCCACATTTCGTTCACGATGTAACCTCGATCTTTTATATATTGGGTGGTTTGTAGAGTCTTTTGGAATTTCTTTTCTCGTTTTTCCCGCCACTTCTCGCCCTTGACGCCCTTGGTGACGTCACAAGATGACCGTGTCAGTAACACCCGTGAAACTGGTATACTGTAGGGGTGTCTGCTGCCTGCGATGCGGGGGAATATCCAGCTACCAGATATTTTCCGATAATTACCTCCGTGCCGTAGTTCAATTTGTGTTGAATGGAAATGCCAAGGGTGTAAATAAGCCAGTCCATCCAATTGTAGGCAGCCATGTATTTATCTCTGAGTTCGGGACGAAAGTCATTATCGGCACGTCGAAGTATAAAAGGACCCACTGGCATGGGTTTATCGATGGCTTGTAAATATAAGGCATTTGCGTCAAATCCGAGAATGGAGCGGCATCTCTTCTTTCCTCGGATACGGGTTTTGATGATGATGAGTGAAAATGATACTCTGCTTGACAGTCTGGTAAAGGTCCACACTTTGTCGATCAAATAGAGCGAATTTACCTTTTGCTCCTTAGCCGAGCGAAACAACAACTGTCTGGCAATTCCGGGGACGTTAAATGGCTGTTTTAAACACGTCGATCCCTTTGTCGAAATAAAACTTCTGAAATCTTTCTATAGCGACGACGAAAGGACCTTCATCGAGATTATTGTACCATACCAGAAAATCTCGAAAAGATGATATCTCGGCGTATTTCCATACTTTTTGGCAGTAATGGTATTCCTCCTCGCTGATGTTGTTGTCTTTCAATTTATTATAGAAAGCTTCATGGTCAGGTAAAGAGGTGTGTTCCAGTTTTGCGAGATCATCAAACCAATCGTACGGTGAACAACCTTTCTGTTCTTCCACGCGATACTCTTTGAGGAAGCTAGCGTAAGACGAACCCGTGGCTAAGTACTGGGTCATATCAAGAAATTTCAGCTGATCCGTAGCGATGCAAGCGTAGGCGTTGTTTTTCTTGACTACAAAATTAATTAGTCTTAGCAGATTCGTCGTGCATGTTGAGATGTTTAGCTAAGCATAGTTTGATTAGATTTATGTCGTATTTAGCCGAGTTAAATCCGATCACTGGTACCTGAATCATATACCCCTCCAATTGCCCGTAAACTCTTTGTAATGGATGCGTAGGATCTCTTTCCTCGTCATCCTCTCCCGCCTCTTCCCTATTTAACATTTCATTTTCAAATTCGGCATCGGTTTGCTCATTTATTTTTTAGTCTATAGCTTCTAGCACCCAGTTCCATTTCTCTTCCGAACATTCGTAAACCGGCTCGGCTATGTCTTGCAACTTTGTTACCATGCTTGCAACCAATGTGTCCAGATCGGGTTCCACGATGCAAAGGGGTTCTGTGTGACCTTCCACATTACTACAAATGGACACGCTTATGGGCACATGTTTCTGCGTCCATTGTAGAAACTCGGTGGGTTGGTCGTTGACCTTCTGCAACATAGCCTCGAAATCATAGCACACAAACCAGGGAAAGACGCGCTGTTCTTCCGGGACATTGATTCCGTACTGATTCAATGTGTCAAATATGCTTTCCCGAGTTTGATGAAAGCCTCCCGGATAAACGTATTTGGTCTGGCTGTTGCAGACGCATTGATGTCGATGTAGATCAAAATGCCGATCACAGGTTTTGCATTGATATTTTTGAGCGTACATCGAGAAATCGCGTATGTAAGAGAAATGGTTCTCGTATAGATTGACGTACATGGTGGTATCAAGAGACTCTCTGGATTTATATATTGAACGAGCAAATCTATCTTCATCCAGTTTATACACTTCCATGTTGACATTGAAATAAGAATGAAAGTCCTTGAAACTTATCCACAGATTTGATAAAAGACATCCATTGTTGGTGGAATTGCTTTGCTGGTCCATCGATACATCTAATTTCGTGACCTCTGTGTAATGCGAGACATCGGAAGGCGCACAAGTTATCTTGGTAGACTTTTCCAGTGTGTTGATTCTTGAGCAATGGATATATACTCTCCTTTTGTAATAAGAAATCAGGTAAAACGACTCCTTCACCAATTAGATAGTGTGTGCTATAGACTGTGAAGTGAACGTTGGTAACCAAGACCGGAATCCATTTGGTGTCGGATCTGTTACGCAATAGTTTGGTGGTGATGTCCATTTTTTTTGGAGTCGAAGGCGCAGTCGTTTTAAATCCGTTCTCTTCAAAATATAGTAGGGGCTTTCTTAAATAGCGTTATTACTGTACGGTACGAAATATCGGTATTTTCCAGTCTCTCTATGCTGCAGAATGACCCCGAATGGTACATTTAGTCGGAAGGCGCGTTGTTGATGTTGATAGATCTCGTCAGCATACTGAATCAGTTGATCAAGGATGACGCCATTGGCTGGGTCCCGGGCGATGTTGTTCCAATATGAGTGGCGCATTAGCCTCGTAAACCTCGCGTAAACCATTTTCCACATTTTCATCTTGCCTTTCATGGTGGGCTGCTTTATTGGCTCCCCATGGTTGCTGTTGCAAGGCGCCCCGGTCTGGTAATGATGTCTCATGCCATGCAGATAAAGATCATGACGGTTGCTGAAAGAGTCTGCGCATCTCCGGCATCTATATTGTGAAGGGGTAGACAACATTCTGGATTTCTTCGCAGGTGGGGTTGGACTACTGGCTTTTCTTTGGTGTTTTTCATTGGAGCTTTATCGTGCCACTGAAAATGGCATCTGAGCTTGTGTGCCGTAGAGCAACGCTTATTACATTTTGAACATACGTGGTCGCTGCTACCATCGCACGTTTTCTCGTGACGCTTTTTGTCGTTGAGATATTTGAAAACTTTCCCGCATTTAGAACAGGTATATTTACTTGTTTCATGTTCTGCGCGGATATGCGCTTTCAAATTTTTCTTATGCTGGTGAACTTTGGAGCACTGACTGCAGGTAACCGTAGCAGGACCCTTGTTCATTTATATTTACGTCTTCCTAAAAGAACAAAACAAAAAAAAAGAGTGTATTATGTTACGATAATGCTCGTAATATCAAAGAAATATTACACTAGATGAGTAAATTATTTTATTTCACAAGTCAATGCATTACTTTAGGTGACACAGGAATAATGAAACCGAGTTCAAAATAAATACTCATGATAAATAAATGTAAATTTTCAAAGCAAGAACCAAGATCGAGCTAATATAAAAACAACACTTACGCGTAGACGTTGATCTGTCACTCCTTTTCCTGTCATGTTAGCTTCCACTAAGTTTGTTTCCGATGTGATTGCTTCTGACTCCTTAAAAGTATAAGAGATACATAATTTTAAATACTACTATATATTTACAATAACATCAACTTCAATGTTACAGATAGCACTAGTAAGTATTTATCAGGACACGTATACGAGGTATATAATTTTAAATAATACTAGATATTTACAAAAACAATTTCAATCTTAGCTAAAATATTTAAAAGGAGACTCTTACTTGCATATTTTCATTGAGAGAGTCATTCAGTCTGTGGGCGTTTTCGTGAGCAGATAACACATTTTCATTATCGAAAGACGTCATACACCACCGACTGTGACGTTTTATTCATCTGGAATATATAGCAACAATATAGCAACAAAAATGCGAAAATGCGAGAAACAATATGTTGTTAGCGTTAGGATGGCATATCCAAAACGATCATTAAAAGTTTAATTTGAGCGTAAATTAAAATACCGAATATATCGCGACAAACTAATGACAGTTTTAAGCCACCATAGTTATACATTAATGATAAACCTATGTATGTGGTAATAATCTCGTAGGCAACCACATTTGTCAAATTACATTATTCACTGCGAGTTATGAATCGGAAATGAAGTACATGCGAGAAGCAATACACTGTTATCGTTTCGATGGTATATCAAACACAATCAACAAGATGTATTTTAAAAATCATTAAAATCTTAATTTGAGCGTAAATTAAAAATACCGAATATATCGTGACAAAATAATGACAGTTTTAAGCCACCATAGTTATACATTAATGATAAACCTGTGTACTCCTAGTCAACCACATTTATTCACAGCGAGTTATAAAGCGAGATGAAGTACATGCCTCAGTAGTTATACACACTCATATTTTAAGGTATGTATTTAAAACCAGTGGCGCGTTAAAACCTCGCAGATTTTAAACATATATTTTGTGAAGGCTCATTAAACGTTTAAACATTTACCCGAGGAATTTAAAAACAAACTGGTCGTTTTTATTCTGTGTATGTTCAGTAATTTAGAAATGGATTAAAGTAGACGTTTAAACATTTAGCACAGGGAATTTAAAAACAAACTTGATGACAGTAGGGTAACTAAGTGTGAGGTTTGGTGCACCCTAGAACCGGTTTAAACCCCCAGTGACCTACTTTGCCACTGACCGTTCCAAGGCGGTAGCCCTATTGTCAATCCTTTTGTGTTTGTGATGTCGTTTGCATTTTTTAGTACTTTTGCCTTTTCGTTTGTCTGTTTGCGTGTTTGTTTTTGTGTTTTGTGGTTGACTGTCGTCCTTGAATGCTGCTTTCCCTGTCCGATTTTTTCAACCTTCTTTGTGTTTTTTTTATTCTGTGTAATTTCAGTAATTCGGAAATGGATTTTTTTTTGTATTTTAAGGGACACATTGATTGTTTATTATTAAGCATTTCCATTAGCACCTCGATTTATTATACCTGTATCATGTTGACTTAAAACTGCCTGCATTATAATCAAATACAAAATTGAGAATTCGATTGTCATCGTTATGCTACTTTTTGAAAAAAATAAAAATAATTATATTATTGGCACAATATAATATATAGTTATTTGAACCATTCTAATATTTATGATTACAACAATGCAAGTTATATAGAAAAACTAACGGGAATCCACGAGTTTTGAACAAAATCAATATTGCCATGCTTTAAGTAAGATAATATTACAGAAATAGATATAAAAACAGAAATCAGTACATGCTATTTATTTAATAATCGGACTGATTATATAATCCATGTATTTGCCTATAGAATGAATGCATATTGTTTAACGACTCATCAACACAGTATTATAGGGTATTTACAGGCGCCCCGGAGGGATGGGAAGGATATATAGGAATCCAGGAATCTGCGCCCTACTCTTACTAATGAATGGTTCTTTAACGTGCTCGGCGGATAGACTCCGGAAAATGGATCTATTCCGAGCGGTCTGTCTTATTCATGACCCCCCCCCCCCCCCCCACCCTCCACACACACACACAAACACACCTAAATTTTGAAAATGTTCATCAGTGATCCAGTAAAAACTATTAATACGCTTCTTGTACATATAATCACAAAATCGAATAGAAATGGGTAGTTTTCCCCTACTTATAATGCCCATTTCCATCGCAAAAGGAGGGTTTACTTTTGAAAAATCGTGATCCTTTTGACATTAAATTGGTTGTCTTTAACGATGTGATTTTATCAAAAGCTTTTCCCCATGATTACATTTCAATATACACCTACTGAGAACCTTGTGT